>CM069138.1:95213259-95512903 GCA_035221665.1 Okamejei kenojei
ACCCGTACCAACCAGTTTCAGTGAGTAGAGGGGGCAGGGGGCAGGGGGGAGGCAGTCAGTTCTGCGATCTCTCAGTCACCTCCCAGAGCCCCTGCACTCTCTCATCTTCACCACACAACTAACTGAACACACTTCCTCCTCCTCTTAAACCACAGGTTGTTACTGCACACTGAGCCAAACATTCCTTTAATTTCAAACTGACACAAATGCTGGAGTAACTACAGCACGACAGGCGCATTTCTGGATGGATGAAATGGGTGATGTTCGGGTCAAGGTCCCTTCCTTAAGACTGCAAAACGTCACATTTCCTTCTCTCCAGAGATGCTGCCTTTTGTTCATGCTGAGTTACTCCAGCATTTTGTGCTATCTTTGGTTGAAACTGTCATCTGAAGTTCCTTTTTCCGTAATATCTTTTAATCCAATCTGCTATTTACAGTTTCCACTAGCGTGGCTGAAGGGCCTAACTGCAGTCACAGGAGGAACAGTAGGTGCTGGCATCTTGAGGCAAAAACAAAGTGTGGAGGACTCAGTGGGTCAGGCAACATCTATTCATAGTGATAGGGTGCAGAATTAGGCCATTAGCCCATAGTCTACTCCGCATTCATTCATGGTGATCTATCTATCCCTCTAACCCCATTCTCCTGCCTTCGACCCATAAACCTCTGACACCGTTTTATCAAGGTAATCGATTATCTATGCCTAATAATATTCATTGATGGCCTCCACTGCCTTCTGTGGCAAGGATTTTCACAGATTTCACCACCCTATGACTAAAGAAATTCCTCATCCACCTTCCTAAATTGAACTCCGTTAATTATGTGGCTGTGACTCTGGTGCTAGACCTCTCCCACTAGTGGAAACTTCTCACATCCTACTCTTCCAAGCTTTCACTATTTGGTGTGTTTCAATGATGGTCCCCCCTAACCTTCAAGCTCCAGGAGAGTTCAGGCACAGTGCCAACAGAAGGCTTCATCATGTTGATGTTAACCCATTCATCAGTGAGGGAATGGACAGAGGATGTTTTGGTCGCGGATAGGGGCTATCGTTCAGTTTTAGTTTACCGTGATGGTTCTGATACTTTGATCTGGAGGTTTATGTGAAACAGCATCAACATTGTGGCACATACATCCCTTTAATTGAATGTTGCCAGGGTTCCAGCAACTCATGTGACAGAGAAGGTGAACAAGTTAGGTCTTTATTCTTTGGAGCGCAGAAGGTTAAGGGGGTGACTTGATTGAGCGTCTTAAATTGATGAAAGGTGATAGTCAGAGTTGACGTGGATAAGCTTTTTCCCATTGAGGGTATAGGGAAGATTTTCAACAAGAGGGCATGACATGAGATTTAAGGACAGAAGTTTAGGGTAACGTGAGGGGGAACTTCTTTACTCAGAGGGTGGTGGCTCTGTGTGGAATGAGCTTTCCAGCTGAGGTGGTGGAGGCACGGATCGATTTTATCATTTAAAGTAAAGTGGATAGGTTTTTGGACGTGATGGGGTTATGGGAGGGGTATGGTCTGAGTGCAGGTAGATGGGACTAGGGGTAACAAATGGTCGGCAGGACTGGAAGGGACGAGAGGGCTGTCTCCGTGCTGTAAATTGTTATATGGTTATAAATGGACTAGATATAATATCTCAGGATCGTATTTGATCCCAAAGTGAATGTTATATATCCCCACACTAGATAGCAGTACAGGATCGGTCGATCGTCAGCATGGATTTATTGAATGGGGATCAATGCTTGACGAATCTCCTGGAAATTTTTGAGGAATGTAATCAGGATAATGGGCATGGGAGAAGAGTCAGTGGGATGTGTGTACCTGTGGACTTTCAGAAAGCATTTTCATTTGATAAGGTCCCACATAGGAGATTATTGGGCAAAATTGGGCGCATGGTTTTGGGGGTTAGAGTGCTGACATGGATAGAAAATTGGTTGGAAGACAGGAAACAAAGAGTAGGGATTAACGGGTATCTTTCAAAATGGCAGGGCAGTGACTTGTGGGGTACCGCAAAGCTCGGTGCTGGGGCCGCAGATATCTTACAAATACTTCAATGATTTGGATGAGGATTAAAAGTAACATTAGCAATTTGCTGATTACACAATGCTGGGTGTCTGTGCGAACTGTGAGGAGGGATGCAGGGTGGATGGTTTGGACACCGTTAGAGGCAGGAAACAAATGCTGGGGGAGTCCCAGACCGGGGGGGCCATAGGTTTAAGAATAAGTGGTTAAGCTAATTCCATTTCGAGCGGGAGTGAGGAAAAAATTTTTCACACAGAGTTGTGGAGTGGGTGTGTGTGGGATTTTCTGCCATGCTGAGGGGCCGGGTGGAGGCTGTTCTCTGAATGAATTAAAGAGAGGGTTAGGTACTCTTTTGTATAGTGGAGTTAAGGGGATATTGGCGAGAAGGCAGGAACGGGGTGGTACTGATTGTGGAATGATCAGCCATGAATCATATGTTTGGCGGTTTTGCAGGGCTCGAAGGGTGGAATGGGCCGCTCCTGCACCTTTGTCTATATATCCCCACTGCCCACAGCCTAACGCTTCACACCGTTCTGTCTTTTCACAGTCACGCAGCACTGATAAAGGCCATTCGACACAAACATCCATGCTGACCAAAAATACTCCATATGAGCTAGGCCCATTTGCAGAGTTTAGTCCATATCCTTCTAAACCTTTCCTATCCATGTACATGTCAGATGCTTATAATTGTTATGGTTACCTGCCTCAACCTCCTCCGGCTGCTCATTCCCACTGCACCCACCACCATCTGTGTGGAAATGTTGTTCCCATCTGGTTCCTATGAAAACTTCCCCTCTCACTTTTAAACCTATGTCATTCTGGTTCTTGATTTAGGTTAGTTTAGAGATACAGCGTGTGAATCAGAGCCTTCGTTCCCAGCTGGTCCGCGGACTGACCACCGATCCCCGCTCATTAAACACGATCCTACACCCACTGGGGACATTTTTACATTTAACCAAGCCAATAACCTTACACACCTGTAATCTTTGGAGTGTGGGAGGAAACAAAGATTCGGAGAAAACCCACGCAGGTACGGGAGAGGTACAAAATCCGTATGGACAGGACCGTTTAGTCGGGATGGAACCCGGGGTCTCCAGCCGCTGCATTCGCATGTAAGGCAGCAGCTTTACGCATTGCGCCACCGCGACTGCCCCTTGTACCTGCATCAACACTTCCTCTTGCAGTTTGTTGTGAAGGGCTCGACCTGATACACTTGTCTGACCATGCCCTCCAGATGATGATTGATTATATTATTGTTGCTATTCATTGATCGGTGAGGTCTTGGGTTTACAGGCCTGGAAAGTGGCCAGCAGGCATGCATTTTGTTTTGCTGCATAGCTGGCACATGTGAAATTTTAAACTCTGGGGCTTTGCCTGATTTGCCTGTGCTCTCTGTTGCCTGTGGAGCATTCCACACAATGGTGCCCTCTGGTTAGAATGGGAACTTGGTTATTGAGAGCACATTGACCATTGAAACCAGGCCACTCGGCCCCACATTCCCCTGCTGACCAGAAGGCACCCTTCCATCTTCACCTGTTTTCCAGGCACTTTGGCCCCAGCTTTTTCACACCCAAGCTGGAACAAACACAAGCCCGTCCATTGCTGTCACCGACTCCCCTCTCCGGCAACTGTTCCAGCGATCATCCGCTATCAGCCTGCAGAAACGCCCCCTCATGAAACCTCCAACCCTTTCTCTCATTTGTCAGCAAGACATAAGAGAGATGGGGATCGACTTCAGGAAGCGAGTTTCTGAAGTTTACCCCAGTTTGCATTGACGGTGCCGATATAATAGAGATGGAGGAAAAAATCAAATTCTAGAATTCAATCATCACCAAAAAAACTTCTTCCTGGACCACCCACATTGTAGCAATCGCCTCCTCTCCTAGGAAGGGCGAGGGAGTCTTGGCGTGTTCCGATTAATGCCCCTGTCCCACTTAGGGAAAAACCTGATTGGAACATACTGGGAGACTTTGCACACCCACCCAAGGTTTTACGTGCAGTTCCCGGAGGTTTTTTGTCGGTCTCCCTATTGATTGAAAATGGAGTTCCGCTTCCTCTATGTTCTGGCGATTATTTAACAAAAATTCAAAACCGGCTCGACTAAAAAATAGGTTGTCGTTTTAAAAATCTGGTAATTTTTAGGTTCTAAGCCGGTTGCAATGCTAGTTGAAGGTGGTTGCAGGTAGTGGAAAGGTAAGACATCCCTGGTGGTAATAAAACTGGGTGAAAAAAAGGTCTTGCCTTCCACATACGCAACCTCCGGCAAAACAATCCTACAATCTAGCATCGCAACCCGGGCTTCGACTAAAAAATTACCGATTTTTTAAAAACGGCAACCCTATTTTTTAGTCTTGGTCCGGTTTTGAATTTTTTTAAATAATCGCCGGAAACATAGAAGAGCAGGAAACACTTTTGACATTTAGGGAGGACTGACAAAAACCTCCAGGAAAACCGCATCGGAAACCTTGGGTGGGCACAAAGTCTTACAGAGGTTTCCGTTCAGGTTTCTTAGTGAGACGGGGCATAACTCTCTCCAACTGCCACAGGATATGCGGTAGAAAAGCATTTTTTCGGATGTATCCCTGCTTGGTTTGGGAACAGCTCCACCAAGAACGCATGAAAAGCAGTGAATTGTGGACGACAAACGCCAGACCATCACACAAACAACTTCCCTTGCCATTTATACCTCACGCTGCCTCGGCAGGCCAGCTGCATCATCATGACTAGCCAACTACCCTCCTTCTCCCCTTCTCACCATTGGGCAAATAGTATAGAAGTGTTGAAATCGCACAACTCCAGATTCGGGATAGTTTCTTACCAGCTGTTAGCAGGCAAACTGAACCATCCTATCACAACTAGAGAAGGCAGTCTTGAACTACTATCTATTTCATTGGAGACCCTTTTGGACTATCCTCGATCGGATTTTTTGGTTTTACCTTGCTCTAATCGACATCCATTCCCTCTATCGTGTTTGTATGTACACTGTAAATGGCTCGTGGAATTACCCGGAAGTGATTCCAAAACCCTCCAACTCTCAACAAACCCATTATAGTTGCATATACAAAGGTCCAGAATCCCTGTCTAATAAGTTTGTATTTTGAATTTAGGTTGGTGTTTGAGTGTGAGAGCCTGACATTTCTTGTATCTGGAGGTCAGGCGTTTTTTAAGGTCCTGCACCTCTTCTTGATGGTAGCAGCGAGATGAGAGCGTGGCCAGGCGTGGTGTGGGTCTATGATGATGCTGGACTGCCTTTTGAGCGGCAGCGCCGCAATATTGTAGATCCCTATCAGATGGTGGGGAGCTCGGTAGCTGTGATGGTCAGGGCAGGTTACAGCACTCTCTGGCCTACCACTATATCTATGCCCTCGATATTTTATCATGTCTAATGTGGGATGGTTTTCTACAGAAAAGGCTGGATACTGAAATTGTCTTCACTAAATTGGAAACGGACTCTGACAGGGGAGGCTACTCATTCCTGGCAACTGGATGTCACTGGAAAGTGTGGCTGGCCAAATGTATCAACCTTTGTTAGCTGCTCAACAAATTACAGTCCGGCGGCCTATAGTCGAGGATGTCGCGGGCTGGAGCATGCTGTCTTTGGACCAACCATGGTATGCCCAGGTAGTACGATTAACTAATTTCCCATTCACTATTCCCAGCCAATGTCATTTCTGTCCTGGGCCTCCTCCATTGTCAAGAGTGAGGGCAAAATGCAAAGTTGGAGGAACAAGCACCTCATATTCACTTGGGCAGCTTGTACTCCCATAGCGGTGATTGTATATTGTTTATTTCTCTATTGATTTCAAGTAATCCTGGCATTCTTCTCTCTTGTTCATCCCCCACCCAACGCACAACCAGCTTCAAAGTCACTTGTCTCTATTGTCCATAGATGAGATCAAAAGGTACGGAGAGAAGGACGGTGAGAATGTGGGTTGAGAGGGGAAAATAGATCAGCCATGATTTGATTGGGTAGCGGAGTAGCAAGTAGACTCAATGGGGCCAAATGGCTAATTCTGACTGCTTTGGAATGGTTTTAAAAGTTGAAGTCTGCAGTGTGATGACCACCCACATGGTCCTTGAGTTCACAGTTGTTGGGCAGTGTTCAAGAGCTGATGGTTGCTGGGTTGAAGCTGTTATTGAACCTGGAGGTCTGGGTTTTCAGACTCCTGTACATTTCTCCCCGATGGTAGCCTAGCGAGATTGAGAGAGTGGCCAGGCTTGTGTGGGTCTTGATGATGTCATGGGTGCCATGTTGAGGTTCTAATTTTGTCAATGTTACAATGTAGAGAGGTTCACTCAGCATTATCTGTTGCGGTGAATGGGGGTTGTGCTAGTTTAGTAGATAGGAGTGATGTGGGGCCTGCCTGATCGTGGGACACAGTCATTGTTGGTGAATCCTGTAGGATTATTTGTGGATGTTTGCTGAGTTTTGGAGATGGTTTTGTCTGATTTGAGGAGGTGTCTGATAAATCTGATTTGACCCTTGTTCAGATAAATAGGGTCCCTTCATAACCACACTGGTGAAGAGGACCACAAATTAGTTTACATGTTGCAAAATCTGAAATTAATGCAAAATTGCATGTTGTGGACAGATGTTCAAAAGCTGATGCAACGATCTGCAGAGAGAATTTGAGGCCATTTGGAAAAGTGGGTGAAAGATGCAGATGGAGTTTATGTGATAAGTGTGAAGTGCTATACATCTTGGCAGGACAAATCAAAATAGGATTGTACATGGTTAATTGGTAGGGAATTTAGGATTGCTGTGGAAAAAGATGGTTGTATAAGGAAAATAGGAATAACGTTCATAGTTCCTGAAGGTGGAATCGCATGGTAGATAGGGTGGTAAAAAGAAAGCCTTTGGTGGTGTGCCTTTTTAAATCAGTGCATTGAATATTGGAGTAGGGTAGTTATGTTAAATTGTACATGGCATTGGTCAGACCAATTATGGAGTATGGTGTACAATTTTGGGTCGCCTAGTTATTGGAAGGATGTCAACAAAATATGACGAGAGTACAGAGGAGATTTTTCTAGAATGGTTGCCAGTGTTCCAGAACTATGTTACAGAGAAAAGGGTTTGTTTTGAACAAGGTATGTCTTTATTTCTTTGGAGCGCAGAAGGTTAAGGGGGGAACTTTGTTTGAGGTCTTTTAAAATGTGAAAGGGATTAAGACAGAGTTGAAGTGGATAAGTCTTTTTCCATTGAGGTAGGGAAGGGAAGATTCAAACAAGATGGAAGATTCAAACAAGAGGGTACCATGACTTGAGAATTAAGGGGACAGAGGTTTCAGGGATAATGTGAGGGGGAACTTCTTTAATCAGAGGGTGGTGGCTGTTGTGAATCAGTCCAGCAGAAGTGGTGGAGGCAGGATTCGATTTTAACATTTAAGAGTAAAGGGGATAGGTATATGGACGGTGAAAGGGAGGAATGGAGGGGTATGGTCTGAGTGAGGTGATGGGACTAGGGGAAAAAACACAACATGGTCGGCACGGACTGGAGAAGGGGCAGCAGAGGGCATGTTTCCGTGATGTACATTGTTATATGGTTATATGGTTATTATGGTCTATATGATCTGATATATTAAACTCTTTAAGGGCCTGTCCCACTGAGCGTATTCTTTTAAAGCAACTGCCGTGCGATGTCATAGTCGTAGCAGGTTGCTGAAAAGCCGGTGACTGAACCCCCTCTACGACAATGTCTACCAACAATCCTACACCTAGTTGAGGTCCAGCTATGGAAAGCGGACAGTCAACCCGTTAGGTCGTCCACCTCACGACCAAATTTGACGGAGACAACCGGTTCATTCCTACGTCCACCAGTGATCAAGGCTACAACCCCTGGCGTCGGCAACAAAAATGATGACAAACTGAAGACCATTCAGTCGCTATATCTGTGACATAGGTAGTCGCCAATGGAATTCACCAAAAGTTCGTACCGGGGCCAACCTGCAGTTCACCTGGCGACAATCTACGACAGCAATTGCTTTAGGAGTAAGTCAAAGATACAATGATTGGCGTCAAGACCCCACTGTCGCCGACTGTCGGGCAAAAATGTTTTAAATATGTTGGAAAATCCAGGGAATGTCCAGAAGCGCTACGTTTCTTTGGGCGGACTGAGGAAAACTACTCACGACCATACAGGCGACAATCTCGGCGCCATGGCAACAGCCATAGTCGCGTTTTGTCGCCTAATAATTAGCCTAGTGGGGGACAGGCCCCTTTAGAGTCATCAAACTGTACAGCACAGAAAAAGAAACAGGCCCTTAGGCCCCTCTTTGGCCATGTGACCAGGTTGGATATGCCTAGTTCCTTTTGCATGCAGTTATCCATATCTTTCTAAAACTCTTTCCTATCCATAGATTATCCAAATGTCCAAAAGTCCATAATTTGTATCCATTTCTACAGCTTCCCCGGCAAGACATTCCAGATATGACTTCCCTCAAGTGTAGACGTCTGTCCCTGTGGTCCAATGTTTATCTCTAACTTCTCACCTTAAGGCCTGTGCACCTCTGGTTTGGTCTGGCTGGTCACTGTGCTGTGGCTGTAATGTTTCCTGCAACTTGTGTCGTTAATCTCTGAGCTCAGGACCCTGATGCAGTGATGGTCATTCACACTGCTGGTGACGTTGCAGATCGATCCTCACCCTCGCTCTCTGTGGTTTCTTGCGATGTTTCAGAGTGGTATGGAGAATGGTCCATTTTCCCAGGAATGCATGAGTCACCAATATTAGGGTGGACGACCCCGGCGTTCAACATGCCTCAACTTGGCTGCAGTCTACAGATAAAACAACTCATCAATGATGTCTACCTGTTTATAGTCCCAGAGGAATACTTAAATGCACAAGTGCAGGTGAGGTTGTGAGAAGTTCTGGTGCCATTACAGGAAGGGATGTGGAGTATTGCAGAGGTGGTTCACCAGCGTGGTGCCCGCTCTTTGGAGGGTATTAGCTACAGGGAGAGGTTTGGACACACTTGGATTGTTTTCTCTGGAACGCCTGAGCTATTGAGGGGGGGGACTGATAGAAGTACATTAAAATTTTACACGAGGCATAGGATCGGGCAGAAGCAGGAACACTTTCCAAAGAGGGAATGCCAAAAGACCAGGGAAATGCTAAAGGGAATTCAGGAATGTGTGGGCAGTTTTAAAAGTGTGCAGGACATGCATGTCCTATGTTCGAGTGAAGGGCTAGGAGGTGGGAATAAGGAATAGTTTGGATGACGAGAGAACATTGAGCCATCTGGTCAGGTTCAGAAGGAATGCTGATCCTGAAGCTTGAAGTATAGGCATCTGGGATCAAAGTTACAGAACCTGAGGAGCATTACTTATGAAGGGAAGCAGGAAGGTAAGTGTGATGGAAAGGTAAGGGTCCCGATCTTGAAACGTCGGCCTTGTTCCAGTCCCGCCACAGAAGTGTGGCCTGCGCAAAGTTCCTCCAGCATCTCGCGTTTAGTGGGGAGATTTGTTCTCTTGAGCTCAACTTGTGACACCTTTCTGAATCTGCCTCAGTTATCTTCTGTTGTTTTACCCTAATTTCTATACACCAATTAACCTTGCCCTGAACGCTGAATGGCAGAACTCCATACTGGAGATAACTCCGCATATCCAGATATTATTTACTGATCAGGAGGCGGCTGAGCACTTTCCAACCAGTTGATGCAACTCACACCTCAGATCCACAGCCATCGAAATCATGGGCCTAGTTTCCTAATGTCTTGCAATTTCCAGATCACGGTTTTAAATCCACCCTTTGCCAGAGGATGTTGAGAAGAGCACATTGAGTAGATGAGTTGGCCAGGTGGGCTGAGCAATGGTGGATGGAATTTAACACAGAGCAGTCCAAGAAGTTGCATTTTTCTGAATCAAATCAGGTCAGGACTTTCCACAGTGAATGGCAGGGCTGTGAGAGTGTTGTGTAGTGTCAGAGGGATCCATTGACAGCATGTATAATGTCCCTGAAAATGGCAACACAGATGGATCGGGTGTTCAAGAAGGCTTCAGCACATTGGCCTTCATCATTAGAATTCTGAGTATGACATTAGGGATGTTTATCGTACATTTGAATAAATCATTGTGAGTACATATTTTTGGAGTAAATGGTGTTCCGTTTTGGAGTCACCATGTTAAAGGAAAGAGTGTTGTTAAGCTGGAAGAAACAAAAGGGCGCAAAGATTGATTTACAAGGATTGTTGCCAGGACTCTCGGGCCCTGACTATAGGGAAAGGTTGAAATTTAGGCTAGGGGCTCTATTCCTGTGGAGCTCTCAGGAAGATAGGAATATATATATAACATCTGGATAACAGGGTCTGATCAGGAACAGTCAAACATGGATTTGTGCTGGAAAGGTCATGTTTGGACAAACCTACTTGAATTTTTTTAAGCGGTAACTAGGGAAAATAATGAGGGTGAAGCAGTGGATGTTGTCTATATGGATTTCAGTAAGGCCTTTGACAAGGTTCCTCCATGGAAGTTTGGTTAAGAAGGTTCAATCTTTGGGTGTTAATGGCGGAATAGCAAGATGGATTCACAGTGGCTGAATGGGAGATTGTCAAGTAATGTGGATGGCTGTTTGTCAGGTTGGAAGCCAGTGACCAGTGGGGTGCCTCAGGGATCTGGTTGGGGTCCACTGTTTGTTTGTCATGTACATCAATGATCTGGATTGATGGGGTGGAAAATTGATAAGTAAGTATGCAGTATGATATTAAGATATGGGTGTTGTGGATAATGAAGTAGATTTTTCAAAGTCTACAGAAGAGATTTGGCCATTTGGAAAATTGGGCAGAAAGATGGCAGATGGAGTTTTAAATGCTGTTAAGTGTGAAGTGCTACATCTTGCATGGACGAAATCAAATTGACTTACATGGGTAAATGGTAGGGAAATTGAGGAATGCTGTGAAACAGAGGATCTAGGAATAACTGTGCATAGTTTCCCTGAAGGTGGAATCGCATGTAGATAGGGTTGGTAAATGAAGCCTTTGGTGTTTTGCTGGCCCTTTATAAATCAGAGCATTGAATAAAAGGAGTAGGGAAGTAACGTTATAAATTGTACAAGGCATTGGTAAGACAATCTGGAGTAATGGTGTACACTTTTGTCTCCTAGTTATAGGAAGGAAGTCAACAAAATAGAGAAAGTACAGAGGAGATTTAATAGAATGATGCCAGTTCCAGCAACTATGTTACAGAGAAAGGTTGAACAAGTTAGGTCTTTATCTTTGGAGCGCAGAAGGTTTTGCCAAGAGGGATGCAGAGAAGGTTCACAGACAGAATCCTGGATGTCAGACTGTCTTATGAAGAAAGGACTGGAAGACTCGGTTTGGTACTCACCAGGGAATTTAGGAGATAGAAGGGAAACTTATAGAAAGTTTACAAAATTCTTAAGTGTTAGGAGAGGCTTGATGCAGTAATAATTGTTCCCCGATGTTTGGGAAGTCCAGGACAAGGGGTCACAAGCTTAATCGATAAGTGGGAAATCCTTTAAGACCGAGCTGAGAAAGACTTTTTTCACACAGAGAGGGTGATTCTCTGGAAACTCTCTGCCACAGAGGGTAGTTGAGGCCAGTTTCATTGCAAATTAAGAGTGAGTTGATGCCGGCCCTTGTGGCTAAGGGATCAAGGGTAATGGAGAGAAGGCAGGTACGGGATACTGAGTTGGATAACAGCCATGATCATATTGAATGCGGTGCAGGCTCAAAGGGCTGAATTGCCTACTCCCGCACCTAATTTCTATGTTTCTATGTTAAGGGGGGGACTTGTTGAGGTCTTTAAACGATGAAGGGATAGACAGATTAACGTAGATACGTTTTTCCCATGAGGGTAAGTGAAGATTCCAAAAAAACAAATGCATGACATGATGAAGTAAGGGACATAAGTTTCGGTGTAACTGAGGGAACTTCATACTTTACCTCAAGTTGAGGCTGTGAGGAATGAGCCTTCTCAGCAGAAGTGGTGGAGGCAGATCGATTTTAACATTTAAGAGAAAATGATAGGTAAATGGACGTGAAGGGAATGAGAGGGTAAGTCTGAGTGCAGGAGATGGGACAGGGGAAAACAAATGGTCGGCATGGACTGGAAGGGCCGAGAGGGCCTGTTTCCGTGCTGTAATTGTTATATGGGTATATGGTTATAATAAGGTGTATGAGCATGAGGGGAAAAGATATAGTGAATGCACAGTCTCTTGCCCAGATTAAGCAATCCAGGAACCAAGACCAAGGTTTAAGGTGAGAGGAAGGATAATGGAAATCTAAGGAGCAATGTTTTCACATAGTGGGCATATGGAACGAGCTGCCAGAGGAGGCTCGAGGTACATGGATAGGAAATGTTTTCGAATAAATATGGCAAATGCAGGTAGGTTGTACTAGTGAGATGGGGCATCTTAATTAGCTTATGCAAGTTGGAGTTGGCTGAAGGGCCTTGTTTCCACACAGTATGAATATGACTCGAAACCTGTCTCTCACACCTTACTTTCTTATCTCTGACCTTCCAACCATTTACCTACCAACCACCACCCCCCCCCCCTCCTCGCCTACTTCTCCCTTTCTGGTTTCAACCCACCCCCCCCCCCCCCCCCCCGCCCCCCACCCTCCTACAATCACAATCTGAAGAAGGACCTCAACCCAAAGGAACGGCACCTGTCCATGTTCTCTTCCAGGACCTGACCAAACCCTGCTGAGTTACTCCAGCACTTTGTGTCATTTTGTTTTATTGGAATGGATTCAATTTTATTGTCATTGTCTCAATTAAGTGACAATGAAATGCTATTTCCCATACAGTCATAACGAATAAAAAAAAAAAGCGCAAAACACAGAACATGGACAGTCCACGCCACAAACATCCCCACAAAGGGCACCAAAGTTCCCATACGCAGTGAGGGAAGGAGCCAAAGTCCAGGTCCACCTCCTCGCCGATGTTCCCAGCATCTGCAGTTCTTTGTTTCATAGATAGAGATAGATCTAGGCATCTCATGTATCAGCGCCTACGTTGTGACTCTGTTCTTGTACTGTTCTATGTTAAAAGAACACAGCCACTTTTTTCATTTTAAAGATTGTTTGCTGGTCTGAAGTATCTTCTACACTTTTGATATCGGAAAAAGAACAGTCTGTCGTAAGGAAAATCCATACAACTTCAAACATGCTCATCTTCAAACATGCTAGTCGCTGATTTAAGGTGGGGTAACACCGTTTTTTTGTATTAATTTCCGGTTTGAAAACTGTGTTGGATGGGCTCGAGTTACAGGGAGAGGGTGGGTAGGCTGAGGGGTGACCTGATTGAGGTGTACAAGCTCATGAGGGGCACGGATAAAGTGAACGATCACAGTCTATTCCCCTGGGTAGAGGATTAAAAACCTAGAGGGTATAGGTTTAATGTGAAAGGAAAGAGGTTTAAGTGGGAGCTCGAGGCACTCGGAGGGCAGTCTGTATCTGAAGGAGCTGCCAGGGAAGCTATAGAAGCAAATGGAATTACGGCTTTTAAAAGACATTTGGGCAGTTATACGAATAGGAAGAGTTTTGAGGCAAATAATAATACTAACTCAGTATGTCAACTTGGTCAGCATGGACAAGGTGGGCCGAAGGGTCTGTTTCCATGCTGTACTGGTGTGTGACTGTAAACGAGTGTTCAGACATTATGAAGAGACAGGTTTCTTCCTGTGTTGTACCCTCCATTGTTAGACGGATTCTGTGTGACAATGTTTGTGTCATGTCAGTGAAGGCATCTGTCCTCCCTCTCACCCTCGTGCTTACCCTTTCAGATATACCAGTGTCACGCTAGCGTCTGGGCTGTTCTAGGGACACAGAAGTGGCGCGTGCTTACAATAAAGTGCCTGTGAAACACCTTGGCTCTGTTGTCCCTCTAACCCTCTGCTCCTCATAATACATCCGGAATAGCAACATCATCATCCTGCAACCTCACTGCAGACAAGGTGCGAATAATACAACGTAGAACATCGAACACTGCGGCACAGGAAGAGGCCCTTTGGCCCACGAGGTCGGTGCCCAACATGATGCCAAGTTGAACTGATCGGTACATGACCCATTCCGTGCACTTACTTGTGCTTATCTTAAAGCCTCTTAAACATCACTGTTGTATCTGCCTCCCCCACTACCCCAGGCAATGCATTCAAGGCCTCCACCATTCTAAAACACTTTCCTCCTTAACCTGACAGCTATGTCCTCTATTGTTGGACATTTCTCCCCCCCCCCACATCCTGGGAGAAGGTTCTGACTGTCTAACCTATCTATGGCTGTCTTCCCTAACTTTGCCGCTCATCATTTTATATACTTCTACCAAGTCTCCCCCAAAGCTGCAGCATTCCAGAGAAAACAATCCAAGTCTGCCCAACCTCTCCCTGTGGCTGGAGCGTTCTAACCCAGGCACACAACCTCCCCTGCACCATCTCTTCAGGGGGCAGTGTTGACCCATACAAGAGGAATGGGTTGCACCTGAACTGGAGGGGAACCAATATCCTGCAGGGAGGTTCGTTGGTGTTACACGGGGGGAGGGGGGGGGGGTTTAAACTGGAGTGGCTGTGGGGGGAGGGAGTGGGTGGACGGTCATAGCAATGGAATCGTTCACACTGCCGGGGTCTTGTAGATCTCGCCCTCTCTCACTATTGTTCGTTCTTGCAATGTGTCAGAGAGGTGTGGAACATCACCACTGGGTCCAGTAGTCAATGCAATACAATAGATCCTTTATTAGCCCGAGTATGTTTCGCAACATACAAGGAATCTGATTTGCCACAGTCATACAAATAAAAAGCAACAAAACACACTAAATACATTTTAATATAAACATCCACCACAGTGACTCCTCCTGATTCCCCACTGTGATGGAGGGCAAGAGAAAAGTTCAATCTCTTCCCTTCTTTGTTCTCCCACGGTCTGGGGCCTTGATCCTTCCGTTGACGGGACGATCTTACCCCCGTAACCGGCGGCGTTTGGGTCCTTCGCATCGGGGCGATCAGCTCCTGCATCGGGGGGGGGGGGATCTCAACTTCCCCACGCCGGCGATCGGGGCTATCGAACCTTCTGCGTTGTTGGAGCTCCTGACACCACGGTCTCTACCCGAGACTGCGAGCTCTCGATGGTAAAGTGATCGGCTCTGGTGGTAAATCCATGTCCACGCGGTGGGGCTCAAAGTCAGTCCCGAGCAAAGCCTCCAGCACCACGATGTTAGGCTGCAGAGTGACCGGAGATGTGATCCGAAAACCAATCGCATCTCCAGCAGGGTAGTCCCAAGTAATATTAGTGTGGACACGAAGATAGACACAAAAATTGGAGTAACTCAGCTGGTCAGACAGCAACTCAGCACAAAAGAAATAGTTGACGTTTTGGGTCGAAATCCTTCTTCAGACTGAGAGTGAAATCCTTCTTCAGACTGAGACTGAGATAAGGGAAACGAGAGACATAAACGGTGATGTAGAGAAATATAGAACAAATGAATGAAAGATATGCAAAAAAGTAACATTGATAAAGGAAACAGGCCATCGTTAGCTGTGGGCTGGGTGAAAATGAGTACAATGAGACTCAACAAGACCAATTTGAAGCTGGTACAACTAGCTTCAGCTCCCAGGTTATTTACCAAATTACGAAAACCGGTGCTTGGGCTGCCCAGAGCTCAAGACCATTTGTTATCACCTATCTGGATGTTTTAAATGCTGTATTTTACTAAAAATTAACTGTTGCAGCCGCATACTATATTTGAGAAATTGGGGTTCCTCATCCATCCAGTTAAATTTAAGTTGATACCAATCAGAACTATTGATTATTGGGATTTACCTTTAACTATCAACTTAACAGTGACTCTGCCCTGGTGCAAGAGATTGGAATTAACAGAAGTCTGTAACAACTTCATTGTTATGAAGCAGCCTTCTATTCATCAAGTGTAATTGGCAATATGGTAGCTGTGTTTCAGCTGTGCAATTTGGGCCTTTGCATTATCAGAACTTGCAACGTGCAAAGAATTAACCTCTCAAGTACCATATAGGTCATTATTAACAAACCTATGCTATTACCAGCTTAAGCTACCAAAGTCACAATGATGGCAGTATTCAGCATTGCTCCAGTAATTTTGGTCAGTAATCTTCAGTAATTACAAACTGATGCCAGTGCTCAGAGATGAGAAATTACGAATGCCATCTCCCGTTACAGAGGCGGATGCGGGTTGCATGAATTACCAATTTTTCAGTTATTGGTATCAACTACCTATAAACACTAGGTGCATTCTATAGGTCAAAGGTTGTTGTGTGAATATGCATAATCTGCATGCTCATTTCCAAGTTGATACACTATGGTGGTGGCATATGTTAGTCACATGGGTGCAATCAAGTTAAAGTATCCTGTGATATTTACCTACCCTCATTTGGTACTATTGTATCGTCACGTGAAATCAATGACAGCACAGAATGGATGTTGGATCACAAAGTATTTAATGTTATATGGCTCGATGGAACACTGAATATCGATATGTTTACATCCAGACTCATTCACCAGTTGCAAAATATGTGGCATACAGCGGCGAGAGATACATTATCGCCACACTGGGGAGGAATGTTCTTTCATGCCTTTCCTCCATTCTGCCTCATCAGTTGGGTCTTGCAATAAATCCACCAAGATTCCGCTTCAGGCTTTTCGAACTGCCTGACTGGCAGCCATGGTTCCCGCTAATGTTGGGAATAATAATAGAACCTTACATGGATATTCTAAACATAAACTTTGCTGGTGACTCGGGAAACCAGCCTCTGCATGATAAATCAATTCATTGACTTGCAGACTCTGAAACGACTATTCCTGTGGCTCGGGTTGTCAGACCGAACCATGTAAGTGCTCACTGCAGAGTGCAGTGATAGCACCAAAAAAGGCAGTACATTTCCTCTTCCAGAGATGGGAAGCGTTTTTGTTTAAATACACATGTTACATATAATACAGCATGGATAACTGACGTCTTGGAGTTCATTTTCAAATGAGTCTTTGACAATAATTAGTTATAGTGCCATTAACTGTGCCAACGTGCCTTCTCATCATATTTGCTGCAAGTGGGACCCACACTGTAGGGTCTCACCCTCTCATATCCAGAATTATAAAGGATAACTTTAACACAAGTACTCCCAGGCCCAGTTACACAGATGTTTGGGACATTGACGTTATGTTAACACTACTTCACCAGGGGGCTCCAGCCACATCCTTATCTTTAGCCGGGTCTCATAAGGTAGTTACCCTCATGGCACTGGTCTCAGTGCAACGGGTCCAGTCACTACATAAATTGCGACTGGACAGGATGGTTACATCTGCTAATAACATAATATTTTATGTTTATGATTTAATTAACCAGAACAAACCAGGGGCGTTAGGTCTCAAACTAGTTTTCATGGCATACTTCATGGACCTGCGGTAATGTGTGGTCACACATTTACAACAATATGTCTAGGTCACCTAGAGCCTTAAAGGCTCCAAACTAGCAATGTTTGTTAGTCACAATAAACCTCATAAGAAGGTATTAGTTCTAACATCTCCAGGTGGTTAAAACGGGGTTTTGGCTAATGCACGAGACGATACTAATATTTTCAACTCTCACCACCAGGGCAGCTACTACATCAGCTCCAAGGGTTATGTACGTTCCGCTGGACCACATCCAAGCGGCTGCAAGATGGTCAAATGAACATACTTTCCAAATATTTTATAATAACCCATTGCCAGGGGGTATTTGCCAACTCCATTTTAGATTCTGTGTTATAGTTTCCCCCTGGATGAGAAGGGTCACTATTATTTTCCTTTGATGATTAAAGCATCAGCATTTTTAACAAACTAAGTCATGTCTGAATGTATTAATCTTTTTCACTCATCCATGGTCAATTGATGCCGTGTGTGACGCATGGACTAGTTTCCGGCATGAAATCACAGAGCTTTGAAATCTTCACATAGTCACTCATGTGACTCCGAAGTAAAATAGTAAGATTAAACGAGAACTTACCAGTTTGAAGTTTGGTCTTTATTTTATGAGGAGTTACGATGAGCGATTACGTGCCCACCTCTCCCAACCCTCGTATCATAAAGGTCATCTGGTAGTTCTACTCTTCTATAATCTTACTATGTTCAGTTCAACTATTGTTATCTGTGATTTCACACCGCTGCTTTGAAGATTGACGCACATGCGGGCTGACTGCCGTCTTCACGCAATTGCTCATCGTAACTCCTCATAAAATAAAGATCAAACTTCAAACTGGTAAGTTCTCATTTAATCTAACTATTATATATGATCACAGTCATATTCACGTCATATATTACATCTCATATCCGATCTCATATTCAAATTAGTTTAATTAATTAATGTGCAACTTTTGGCACTGACGAGTTATGACTTCCTTCTCAATTATGTTTCATCTAATCTGTGCAAAATCTCATGTAGTTCTGAGACGTGGGTCACAAAATGGATTTCTAGACACATTTTTGATGCTCGGCCCACATCCTATGAAGAGACTTGTGTGAGGGCCTCATCCATGATGAAAGAGGGGAATCCCAGTTCCCTAAAGAATGAGATAATCTCAGATGTCCTGGTATGGAACACCTCATCTTGGGCGAGGTGAACGGCATAGAGGGAAGAAGTGTAGTCTAGATGGCTGTGAGAGTCAGCAGGTTTATAATATACACAAATTGGGACCCGCAACCCGTTCCCCCAAGGCAATATTCCACCACTCACCCATAGCCCCTAACTGCGCAAGCACAGCTCATTTCCTCTCATCCCCCAGCACTCCCTCCCCCTCCTCTTCATGTGTGGGAGGGGAGGGGAGGAGGGAAATGGGATGTGTGGCGGGGGGGGGGGGGGCGGTGTGAGGAGAGGAGGGGTGTGTGTGGACGGGGAGGTGTAGGAGGGGGGAGACGGTGGTGTAGGGGGTGAGGGGTGTTGGTGAAGTTGGTGTGTGGCGGGGGTTTGTGGGGTGGGGAGGGAGGTGTGTGTGGGCGGGAAGGGTGTAGCAGGGGAGAGGAGGGATGTGGGAGAGGTGCATGTGTGTGGGTAGGGTTGTGGGGGGTTGTGTGGGGGGAGGGTTGGTGAGCAGGGGGGAGGGGTGTGCGGGACGAGGGGGGTGATGTGAATGTGGTGGGTGTGGGTGTGTTTGGGGGAGGTGGGTGTATGTGGGCAGGGGGGCTTGTGGGGGGAGAGGGGTGTGTGGGCGGGGGCTTGTGGGGGCAGAGGGGTGTGTGGGCGGGGGGAGTGAGCTCGGAGAAAAGACAGGGGAAGAGAGAGGGGCATCACGGGGGAGGGGGGAGGAGCCAACAAGGGGGACAGAGAGGAATTGGCGGTGCAATGGGGACTCACACTGGACACTGGTTTTTCTCCTCGGCCGGGATCTGAGTTTTCCTTTTCCGTTTGGCGACATCGGCGAAATCTCCGACTCCGGGCTGGTCTGGGTCTTAGGAGGTGCAGGGCCCAATTGGGAACAATTTTCATAGAAATATAAATATATAATTATAAATGAGTCATATTCAGGCACGTGCCGTGAGTGAATACTCAGGGTAGGCAGTCAGTCGGCTTTTAAAAAATCTTAAACCGTACATGCGCAGATTGATCTCCTCTCCATAAAAATAAAAAATAAAAATAAAGAAAGTAACAATTCAATTTGCCAAGGCTTGCAAATCTCCTTCATTTTGAATTACTGAATGGGTGGGTGGGGGGGGGGGGGGGTGACGGCAGGTGGAGAGATTGTGGGAAAAACGGGAGCACACTGGGGCAAGTTGAATCAGTTGTGATCTTATTGAATGACCTCAGTACAGCAACATCGCTCTTGATCTATCTTTCTTAGCTAACAACATAACCTTCAGCCCCCCGTGAGAAATGTTATTTAACTCTGAAATTGAAGATAGACTGATGGACAGGCAGCGCAGCAACTCTGGAGAGAAGACCCTTCTTCAGACTGAACTGAACTCTTGTCGGTGAGAGTACTTGTGATTGTCTGAAGAAGGGTCTCGACCAGAAACGCAACCCTCTCCCCAGAGCCCCTGCCCGTACCACTGAGCCACCACAGCCCCCAGTGTCCACCTTCAACTCCAGAGCCAAACAAAAAACACAGAGTGCTGGAGGAACTCAGCGGGCAAGGCAGCACCCGCAGAGGGAACAGACCAGGAGCCGCCACGGGCCTGGACTCCCCCCACCCCCAACAGAAATGCAGGGAGGTGGAACTAGTGTAGATGGGGCATCTTGACTGGCTTGTGTAACTGTCTCACATAGAAACATAGAAACGTAGACAATAGGTGCAGGAGAAAGCGAATGGTATGTTGGCATTCATAGCAAAAGGATTTGAGTACAAGAGCAGGGAGGTTCTACTGCAGTTGTACAGGGTCTTGGTGAGGCCACACCTGGAGTATTGCGTACAGTTTTGGTCTCCTAATCTGAGGAAAGACATTCTTGCCATAGAGGGAGTACAGAGAAGGTTCACCAGACTGATTCCTGGGATGGCACGACTTCCATATGAAGAAAGACTGGATAGACTTGGCTTGTACTCGCTGGAATTTAGAAGATTGAGGGGTGATCTCATAGAGACTTACAAAATTCTTAAGGGGTTCGACAGGCTAGATGCAGGAAGATTGTTCCCGATGTTGGGGAAAATCCAGGACAAGGGGTCACAGTTTAAGGATAAGGGGGAAGTCTTTTAGGACCGAGATGAGAAAATCGTTTTTCACACAGAGAGTGGTGAATCTGTGGAATTCTCTGCCACAGAAGGTAGTTGAGGCCAGTTTGTTGGCCATATTTAAGAGGGAGTTGGATGTGGCCCTTGTGGCTGAAGGGATCAGGGGGGTATGGAGAGAAGGCAGGTACAGGATACTGAGTTGGATGATCAGCCATGATCATATTGAATGGCGGTGCAGGCTCGAAGGGCCGAATGGCCTACTCCTGCACCTAATTTCTATGTTTCTATGAGTAGGCCATTCGTTCCTTCGCGCTGCACCACCATTCAATATGATCATGGCTGATCATCCAACTCAGTATCCCGTACCTGCCTTCTCCCCATCTTCCTCTACCACCCACTCCCCACCCCATTTCCCTCCTCCTCATTTCCTTCATCATCCTCCCTTCACTCCCATTCCCTGCCCCAGGACCTACCCAGGTCATGGAGCAGCGGCAGGGCCTTGAATTCGGCCTGGTTCTCGTGCTGGGCCCGGCCCTGGCTGCAGACACCAGCCGTCAGCTCGGCCACCACCTGGGCTCCAGTCCAGGCCCCGACTTCATCTCCGGGCTCGTTCCTGACCCCGGACCCAGGCTCATCCTTGGTTCCCGCGGCGGCCTCTGTCTCTGCCCCGGTCACGGCCCCATCCCAAAGCCCCGGGCTCAGCCCGCACTCCAGCTCCAGCACCACCCTCCCCACCAGGTGTCGGGCACCGGCAGCTGCCGCCACTCCTCGCTCACCGCGAGCGCTGGAGTGCCTCTCCCTCCCCGAGTGTTCCGTTCTGCCTTGCGAGTGCATTGTGACGTCACTCAAAATGGGTGAGATTTCAGGCTGTTTTTAAAACTTTACACAATTAAAAACTTTGGAAATATAGGTGGGAATGCGACGGGAAGATGTTTATTGCCGATAGGAAATATGTGAGCAGGATGTGTGAAAATGGGAAGGCTGTGGCCTAGCGTTTGGAAGAAAATAGGAAAAACCAGATATTCTCTCTCTCTCTCTCTCTCTCTCACACACACACACACACACACACACACACACTTTTACATGGCTGTTTATGGTTTATATCAGCAAATGGGATGATTGCCAAGTTTGCTGAAGACACTAGCGGCGGGATCGTAGATAGCAAAGATGGTTATCAAAAATTCCAGCAGGATCTTGATCAGCTGGGAGAGTGGGCTGAGGAATGATGGGTAATGGAGTTTAATGTAGATAAGTGCAAGATGTTGCATTTTGGCAAGTCTAACGGGGAGGGGCATCCCAGTGAATAGCAGGGATCTGGGGAAGGTTGGAGAGCAGGTACATGGTTCCTTGAAATTGGCCGCACACATAGATAGGTTGGTCAAGGAGGCTTTCAACACATTGGCCTTCATCAGCTAGAGTATTGAGTATAGACGTTGGGAGGTCATGTTGCAGTTGTTTAAGACATTGGCGAGGCCACATTTGAAGAATTATGTTCTGTTTTGGTCACCCTGATACAGGAAGGATGTTGTTAAACTGGAAAAAGTGCAGAGAAGATTTACAAGGATGTTGCCAGAACATGAGGGCCTGAGCTATTGGGAGAGGTTGGGCAGACTAGGACTTTTTCCAAAGTTTAAAGGAGATATGCAGGGCAAGTCTTTTTACATGGAGAGTGGTGGATGCCTGGAATGCAATGCCAGGGTAGGTGGTGGAGGCAGATGCCATAGTGGCATTGAAGGAACTTTTAGATAAGCAGGGAATGGAGGGGTATGGATCATGTGCAAGCAAAAGAGATTGCTTTAACTTGGTATCGTGTTCGGCACGGAGATTGTGGGCCGAAGGGCCTGTTCCTGTGCTGTGCTCCAAGGCCATTTTGTGGCTTTGCTCTGGAACCCAACTGACCACAATGAAGCTGTAGCAGTTATAGCCCAGTTAGGCCATTCAGCCCATCAGAGCTGCCCCAGCCCACCATAAAATGGAGCTAATTCACCTCCTCTTGCATCTACCCCCCCCCCCCCCCCCCACCTGTATCCACCCATCACTTGCCAGACTTTGCCCCACCCCACCTCTCTTTTCCAGCATTCTCCCCCCTACATCAGTCGGAAAAAAGTCCCGACCAGAAACGTCGCCTGTCCATTCCCTCCACAGATGCTGCCTGACCCACTGAGTTCCTCCAGCACTCCGTGTTTAGCTGGAGGTTCCTGTAATCTTCCACTGATTAACTTGGTTATCAACCTTGCCCTGAAAATCCAGAATGGCAGCAATCCACACTGACCCATTTCGAGATATTATTTACTGATCAGAGGCAGTTGAGCAATTCAAACCAGTTGATGCAAATCACACCTGCAGAACCACAGCCATGGAAATAATGGCCTAGTTTCTTAGTGTCTTGCAAATTTCCAGATCACGGTTTTAAATAGTTGAGCAAGTCTAGAGAGATCTGGGGGCAGTGGGATGTGGGGGGGGGGGGGGGGGGGTATCCAATGCAGGACTGCGGGAGGTGAGAGGCTGGAAGTCAGTAGGGAAGGTGATGAAAGAGACTCCATTGGACAGAGCGTGGCAGGGAGCAGTGGCAGAGGAAGGATTGTTGGCTGGAATTGCATTTATTTTAGTGCGAGAGAGCTGATGAGTCTGGCAGATGAACTCAGGGTGTGTATAGGGACGTGTGACTGGTGCTGTCTTTACAGAGTTTGCACATTATCCCTGTGACCACATGGGTTTCCTCCAGGTGCTCCATTTTCCTCACACATCCCAGACCTACAGGTTTGTAGGTTCATTGTCTCCCTGCAAATTGCCCCTGGTGTGCAGGGAGTGGATGAGAAAGTGGGATAACATAGAACTAATGTGAGCGTAGGGCCTGTTTCCATGCTGTATCTTTCAGTCCAATTCAATTGATCAGGTCGTCGGATCCTGGCTACATCCTCGTGAATCTTCTGTGCACTCCTTCCAGCTCAACATCTTTTCCACTTATGAAAGGAAAAAGCTTTGATATTCAAACCTCGCAGCAGAGGAGAGAGGTTGGAGGGTAAGGTTGTGTCCAGTGGAGGTGGGGTGCAGGGGCTTTGTAGCCAGTTCCACCGCAAGGCTCCTGAGGGAAGTGGGAGTCAAAGGGCAGGCACAAAGGAGGGCAATAAAAGAACTTGCCAATGCTGCCGAACGGAGCAGTCACTGGCAGTGGCTGAAGAGCAAAGATGCTGTCTGGGCTGCCCCGTGACCATCTAGAGGCTACACACCCAGGTCTGATCATTCTGTGGTGGGCCTGCCTCGACTGAGGGTGTCTTGTGATAATCAATTTCCCACAGCAAGGGGACCAAAGGTGAACACAATACTCCAAGTGTGTTGTGAATGCAGACAGTCAATAAATTAACCATGGGTGGTGAGGTGACACTATGTGGGGGATGGAGGAGCAGCTACAACACAGCACAATGTCATATTACAGTGTAAGGGACATTCCATAACAAAGATTTTCACTGAACCTCGGTACACGTGACAACAATTACCTCCATGTAAATAGCGACTGCTCCCCAATTACAACTGTTAGTACACAGAATCATCGACTCACACAGGAGAGAAACAGCCCCCCCCCTGCCCCCAACTCATCCATGCCCCATCTACACCAGTCCCACCTGCCCACGTTTGCCCCATATCCCTCTAAACCTTTCCTATCCATGTACCTGTCCAAATGTATTTTAAATGTTGCCATAATAGCTGCCCCAACTACCTCCTCCGGCATCTCAGTCATACACCCACCACCCTCTGTGTGAAACCGTTGCCCCTCAGATTGTAAATAAATCTTTCCCCCGTCACCATAAACCTCTGCCCCCAGGGTTTTGGTTCCCTTACTCTGGGTAAAAATAACAGTGCATTCACCCTCTCTATTCTTCTATCATGTCTTTTACCGAGATTAAGGAGATCAAGAACCAGAGGACATATTATAGTGTAGTTGAGTTTAGGGAAACAGGCCCTTCTGCCCACCGAGATGGTGCCGACCAGCGATCCCCACACTATCCCACTCACACTAGGGACAATTTTTACATTTACACCAAGCCAATTAACCTACAAACCTGCACGCCTTTGGAGTGTGGGAGGAATCCGGAGAAAACCCACGCAGGTCACGGGGAGAAGGTACAAACTCCGTACAGACAGCACCCATAGTCGGGATCGAACCCGTGTCTCTGGTGCTGCATTCGCTGCAAGGCAAATAAATTTAAAATGGGAGGGGAAAGACTTAATAGGAAGCTGCAGGACATGTGCTTTTATTCATTTGTCATTTTATTGAAAAGGGCCCTCTGTATTTAAGTGTCATTAGGAGCGATTACTTACTTTGGACGATGTATTGGGTCCATTTTGGCATCCGTGTTGATTATTGAAGTTCTTCAGGCTCCCAGTTCATTCAAATGTAAAGAGCAGTTGCGCAGGGAACCTACTGAGTGGAGTGTGGACCAGTCGTAAGTTAAGTAAGGTAAGTCAGTCTCTGTCCCTCTCTGTCTATCTATCGCTATCTCTCGTGCCAAATGCAGAGCAGACATCCAACACGACACCCATGCTGTCCACGGGGACTGAGCTCACCCCCTCCGCCCGTCCTCTCACTTTATGTGGATGAGTGTGGCTGATTGCCAGCCTGACTCTGCGCCAGGCCCAGCTCATTGTGAGGCCTCCATTGGCTCCACAGGCTGGCAATCAGCCAGACTCGCCACATAAAGTGACGGACGGGACGGGCGGAGAGGGTGAGTTCAGTCCCGGCGGACAGCATGGGTGTCGTGTTGGGTGTGATACTGCTCACCGTGTGCCTGCTCTGTGTTCCAGCCCGTTCATATGGCAAGTATGGACTATTGTGTTCAGCTTTGGTTATCCTGATGGAGGAAGAATAGTGTTAAATAAAGGTAGGGAGCAGCGAAGATTTACGAAGATGTTGCCAGGACTCTAGGGCCTGAGCTATAGGGAGAGGTCTGGCAGGCTGAAGAAGGGTCTCAACCCATTCCTTCTCTCCAGAGATGCTGCCTGGCCCGCTGGGTAGAGGACACCGTCCAGTTGGTATGGCTGCCCACCCTGCAGCTGTCTGTCTTTTAACTTATTTCTTTTATTTTTAGTGAGTTTTAGTGTTTTGTTTTGGAGTTCTAGTCTTTTTTATGTAGGGGGTGGGTGGGGGGGGGGGGGGGAAGGGGGAAACTACTTTTCAGGGTCCCTACCTGGTCGGAGAGGCAGCTTTTCTCCGGGCTGCAACTTCGACCCGTCCTTGCGGCCTACAGCGGGCCTGGAGCGGCGTTTCCTGAGGGAACCACGGCCTAGGAGGCGGCGCAGCGTTGGAGCGCTATCGTGGAGCGTTGCGGGCGATACCTCGCCTGGGTCGCCGCGCTGGAGCTCCAGAATGCTGAGACCGCAGGTCGGTGAACATCGCGGAGCTGCGCGGGACTGTGGGGCGGGCGGCGGCGCTGAACCTTTACATCGGGAGCCTGGGATCTCTCGGCGAGATCGCCAGTGGGGGAGCTCCATCCAGCGCGGCCTTTTCGGCTTCGGAAGCCACGGACTCCGGTAAGGAAGCGGCCGTTCCAGGTGTCCCAAGCCGCCGAGAGGGTCTACCGACACCGGAGCACCATCACCCGGCGTGAAGGCCTAAAACATTGGGGCCGCCATAGCGCCGACTGTGGGGGCCTCAATAGGGTGGACAAGGGGATGGGACTGGACTTTGTGCCTTCCCTCACACTAGGAACCATTGTGGGGGGATGTTTTTATGTTCATTGTTAATTCTTTAGTGTTGTGTCTATCTTTATCTGTGTGCGCATGGCAAGTCAAATTTCACTTCACCAACTGGTGTATGTGACAGTAAATGTCCTTTGTCCGTTGTCCTTTGTCCTTGTCCTGAGTTACTTCAGATTTTTGTGTCTATCTTAGGATTTTAGGCTTTGGAGCGCTGGAGGACAAGGGGTGATATGGAATGAGTTGCCTGAGAAGGTAGATGAGGCAGGTACTATAACAATGTTTAACTAATGTGTGGACAGGTGGATGGAGAGGGCGGGATGAGCCAAAAGACTGTTCACTCACCCTAACGATTCCATGCATGACCTTACACCCCTCATTAAGATCACCCCTCAGGAACAAAGTGCGAGCCTGCCCAACCTCTCCCTATAGCTCAGGCCCTCAAATCCTGGCAACATCCTCTTAATTCTTCTCTGCACCCTTTCCAGCTTAACAACATCCTTACTGTAGCAAGACGGCTGAATGTTTCCTGCATCGTGTGTCCAGGGACGTGCGGGCAGGGGAGGCAGAGCCTCACCTGTCATGCTCCCAGTGAAAATAGCTGTTAAGAAAAATAATAAAATAAAAGAAATATAAAGATTTTTTCACTGATCTGTGTTTTATCATTTCTATATGAATCGAATAGTTTTTTATCGTAAAAATCGCAAAATTTGCGCAGCTCCGCTGCAAACATGTGGAGAGATGAGAGGTGAGGCAGTGGCGAGCTGAGCCTCCCCTCTGATCGCGCAAACAAGCGTGTGCCTGTTACTATCTCCATGTATGTCACCAATGTAATGTTTGTAAACCCCTTCATTACATGTCCTTACCTTCCATAGTCCAATAATAAAGTCATCCATTTTTGCACTTCTGTACATTTCTGTTTAGTTCTTGTAAGGCGTCTCCAAAACATGGCCCGCGGGACACATCAGGCCCTATCATTGAAACCTGATGTTTCCAGCTTAGTCGGGGAGCGTGGCGGCCGGGGCTGCTCTTAGTGTTGTTACTGGTTAGATCCCTCGAATTGTCAGAGACGAGACAGCACTGGGCCGCCGTGAAGAAGGGTGCAATAGTGAGATGGCGGGTTCGGCGGTGGTCAGAATGGGATGGCTACCGGTTATAACGTGCCATCGTCCCTCTCTCCCCATTATCTCTCTCTCTCTCCCCCTCATTCTCTCTCTCCCTCTCTCTCCCCCCCTCATTCTCTCTAGCCCAATTCTCTCTCATTCTCCCTTCTCTCTTCCACCATTCTCCTTTCTCCCCCCATTCTCTCTCTCCCCCCATTCTCCCTCTCTCTCTCCATTTCTCTCTTCCCCATTCTCCTCTCTCTCCCATTCATTCTCTCCCCCATCTCTTCCCCATTCTCTCCCTCTCTTCCCCATCTCTCCCTCTCTCTCCGCCCCATCTCTCCCCTCCTCTCTCCCCCCATCTCTCCCTCCTCCCCCCCTCCCTCTCTCCCCCCCTCTCCCCCCCTCTCTCTCCCCCCCTCTCTCTCCTCTCTCCTCCCCCCCCTCCTCTCTCTCCCCCCTTCTCTCTCTCCTCCCCCCTTCTCCCCCTTCTCTCCTCTCTCTCCCCCTTCTCTCTCTCTCTCCCCCCTCTTCTCTCCTCTCTTCTTTCCTCTCTCCCCCTTCTCTCCTCTCTCTCCCCCTCCCCCCCTTCTCTCCTCTCTATCTCTCTGCCCCCCTCTCTCCCCTCTCTCTCTCCTCCCCTTCTCTCTCTCTCTCTCCCCCTTCTCTCCCCCTCTCTCTCTCCCCCTCTCTCTCTCCCCCTTCCCCCTCTCTCTCTCTCTCCCCCCCTTCTCTCCTCTCTCTCTCCCCTTCTTTCTCCTCTCTCCCCCTTCTCCTCTCTCTCTCCCCCCCCTCTCCTCTCTCCCCCGCTTCTCCTCTCTATCCCCCTCTCCCCCCTCTCTCTCTCCCCTCTCTCCTCTCTCTCTCTTCTCTCTCTTCCCTTTCTCTATCCCTCCCTCTATCCCTCCCAGCCCCGGCTCCACCCCCTCTCTCCTCGGGGAGATGCGGTGATCAATACAGGGTGGGCTGGGCCACTGATACTAGCCAGTGCCTCCCCAGCCATTGACCTCACCGCACGTCACTGCATGTGTCGTTATTCTCTGAGCCCAGGCCCCTGATGCAGTGACAGTAATGGCAATGGAATCGTTCACACTGACTGTGACTTGTAGATCCGTCCTTGCCCTCTCTCACTGTTGTTGTTGCTAACAGTGTTTCAGAGTGGTCTGGAGATATAAACATTGAATTATGGAATTTTATCACAGACGCCGCTGGTTTTGATGAAGCTGTCAATGCTGCAATGCAAAGATACAACAATGCATCCAGTGACATCTACCTGTATACAGTTCGGAAGATAATACAAGCAAAGGTGCAGGTGAGGAGAGAGGAGTTCTGATCGCCCATTGCAGGACAGATGTGGGGGCTGGAGAGGGAGCAGAGGTGCTTCACCAGTTTAAAGGAGATCTGCCGGGGATGTTTTTTTACAGGGCGGTGTGGGCCAGGAATGCGCTAAGAGGGGTTGTGGTGGTCGAGGCAGATACGATAGTGGTGTTCAACAGACTTTTGGATCGGCACATGGAAATGAAGGGATATGGATCATGTGCTGGCAGAGGTCGCCCCTCCGCAGGGATCAGATTGCATTGTGGAGATCTCCGCCAGCCACCCACAGCGTCCTTCAGCTCCAGTAAAGACTTGATGGCGCAGGAAGGGGCGGGCCATCCTGGGGAGTGACAGGAGAGGAGACCAACCCGCGCAGCGCTGACTGGACCAATGTGCGTTTTAAAAGATTTTTAAACCTAGATAACTTTTAAGATATACCATCGATCGGCACGAAATTTGTTGCACTCGTAGCACAGGAGAACGATGAGTGAGCTAGCGGAAAATCGTAGCGCTATCATGTACCATTTTTGCGCGAATAGAAAAACCGCGCAAACTGGAAGATAACAAGATCAGAGTTTTAGTTATGTATAGATGGATAGATGGGCCAAACGTCAGCATGTTGACTAGTGTAGATGGAGCGTGCTGGTTGGCATGGGCCAGTTGGTCCAAAGTGCCTGTTTCTGTCAGTTTATGGAGCAGCGAAATGGTATTCCCATGATAAAATTAAAAGGGAAATGCTTTTTTTGTTTTAAAGATTGCTGATGAACGGAAATATACTCTACGCATTGAAGTCACGAGAACAGTATGTCGTAAAGGAGAACCACACATCTTGAAAAACTGCCCCTTTCAAACACCTCCGCTGCTTATGGTGAAAATATATTTTTTGGTTTCAACATGTCTCTGAATGGCTGTTACCTGGGATTGTGGGCTTGAGTTGTAGGGAGAGGTTGGATCGGGTGGGATTTTTTTCTTTGTTTCGTTGGAGTCTGAAGGATGACCTTATTGAGATGTACAATAGGTTTCCCTGGAAGTGGTGACGCATGTGGATAGGGTGATCAAGAAGGTTTTCGGCACTTTGGCCTTCATCAGTCAGAGTATTGAGTATAGACTGCTGGAGTAACTCAGCAGGACATGCAGCATCTCTGCAGAGAAGGAATGGGTGACGGTTCGGGTTGAGACTTTTCTTCAGACTAACTATTGTCTAATGTCTGTCTATTAAGTATTGACATTGGAAGGTCATGTTACAGTTGTACGGGACATTGGTGGGGCCACATTTGGAGTATGGTTGGTTTAAACGGAAGATAGACACAAAATGCTGGAGCAACACAGCAGGACAGGCAGCATCTCTGGAGAAAAGGAATAGGTGATGTTTCGGGGCGAGACCCTTCTTCAGACTGGAAGTCACGGGAAAGGGATATGAGAGATATAGATCAAATGAATGAAATATATGCAAAATATTAGATATTGTTCCTACAGTTTGCATTTAGCCTCTCTGGCAATGGAGATGACCCAGGACAGAAAGGTCAGTGTGGGAATGGGAATTAGTGTTTAGAAACCTGGAGATCAGGTAGGTCCAGCCAGACTGAGCGAAGGCGTTCAGCGAAACAATCGCCCAGTCTAAAGTGTAGGGACAGGTGTTGCATCTTCTGCAGTTGCAGGAGGCCGTTCCTGTGGAGGGAGTGGTTTGGGTGGGAAGGAATGACTTAACCAGGGGGTTTGGAGTGAATGTTTTCTGTGGAAAAGGGTGGTTAGTAGTGGGATCCCGTTGAGGTGGCAAAAATGTTGGAGGATTATGTGTAGTATGTGACGGCTGATGGGGTGAAAGGCGAGGACTAGGGGAACTCTGTCTCTGTTGCGACTAGGGGGAGAGGGGGCAAGGGTGGAGCTGCGGGATACTGAAGAGACACAAGTGAAGGCCTCATCCATGATGGAAGAGGGGAACCCCCGTACCCTAAAGAATGAGGACATCTCTGCATATGCGCCCAAGATTAGGTGTTCCATACCATCTCTGATGTCCTGGTATGGAACACTTCATCTTGGGTGCATATTCAAGATTCAAGAGAGTTGTCACATGTCCCAGATAGGACAATGAAATTCTTGCTTTGCTTCAGCACAACAGAAAATAGAAGGCATAAATAAATACAGATCAGATCAGTGTGTCCATACACCTTTGAATATATATATATATATATATATATATATACACACACACACACACGCACACACACACATAAATGAGCATATATAGTGCAATAGGCTATTAAAGTTCAGATTTTTGTTTGAGTTGAGTTTAATAGTCTGATGACTGTGGGGAAGTAGCTATTCCTGAACCTGGACGTTGCAGTCTTCAGGCTCCTGTACCTTCTACCTGAAGGTAGCAGGGAGATGAGTGTGCGGCCAGGATGGTGTGGGTCCTTGATGATGCTGCCAGCCTCTTTGAGGCAGCGACTGCGGTGTAGATGGAGGAATTGGGAGTAAGGGATAGAATCTTTGCAGGAAGCAAGGTGGGAAGATGTGTCGACGAGATAGTTGTGGGAGTCAGTGGGTTTGTAATAGACTATCGACTGATGTCTATTTCATGTGATGGAGATGGTGCGATCAAGAATGGGGAGGGAGGTGTCGGAGATGGTCCAAGTGAATTTGAATGCCGGATGGAAATTGGTGGTGACGTTGATGAAGTCCATGAGTTCTGCACGGGTGCAGGAGGTAGCACCGATGCTGTCATCAATGTAACGGAGTTGGGATGGATTTTGGAAGTAAGAGACTTTTCGATAGGCTCGTGGATATGAGGGAATGTAGGGACATGGATCGTGTGCAGATAAGAGTTGGTCTTGGCATCATGATCAGCACATTGTGGGCTAAAGGGCTGTTTCTGTGCTATACTGAGATCTACGAATGGAATGGCTTCTTCATGTGTTGTAAATCCATTGCTACTCAGGTTTCCGTCAGACGGTTTGTGTAATGTCTTTGACGGTATCGTCCCTCCCACTCACCTCCTCATGCTTCTCTTTCAGACGGATGTTTGTCATTTTGAAGTCCTGGCTGATCAACAGACACAGATGTGGCACGTGCCTGTAATGAAATGTTGGTGAAACTCCCTGGATTCCTTGTTCACTCCTTCTGATCCACTGCTCCTCATAAAACATCCAGAATCGCAACATCACCTTTCTGTAATCTCACTGTAGACAACATGTGATTAAAGATGGTTCACTCGTCTCCAGAATACTTGAACTCCAATCCATGTGTTTATTTCCCACAGTTTACCTCTGCTGTCTGGCCAGTTTCACTTCATTCATTGCTGAAGAATATTTGGCTTCATAATTAGACCTGCATTTACATAGCACAATTTCCATTCTCTCCAGCATTGGAATTTTAACAAATAGCCATTATTAAACTAATAGCCCTGTCCCACGGTGCAAGTTCATTCCAAGAGCTTTCCCGAGTTTAAAAAAAAAAATTGAACTCATGGTTAGCACGGAGAATGAACGTAGCGGGTACGTCGGAGCTCGGGGACATCATTTAGCGCCAACGGCAGGTACTCAGGAAGACTCGCTAACGGCAGGTAAGCACGGGAAGACTCGTGAAGATTTACGGCCATTACCATAAATCTCCGAGTTCGAATCAGGGAATGAACTCGTACAGTGGGACAGGGGTTTTACTGTTTTAATAATATAAGAGAGAATAGATAAGATTATTGCACCCAGTCTTTTAGCCAAGATAAGGGGATCAAGACCAGAGAACATAGGTTTAAGGTGAGAGGAGATAGATTGAATGAGTGGTGAGTCTCTGGAACTCTCTGCCACAGAGGGTAGTTGAGGCCAGTTCATTGGCTATATTTAAGAGTGAGTTGGATGTGGCCCTTGTGGCTAAGGGGATCAGAGGGTATGGAGAGAAGGCAGGTACGGGATACTGAGTTGGATGATCAGCCATGATCATATTGAATGGCGGTGCAGGCTCGAAGGGCTGAATGGCCTACTCCTGCACCTAATTTCTATGTTTCTATGAATAGGAACCTGAGGAGTAACATTTTCACGCAGAGGGTGGTGGGTATATGGAACGAGCTATCAGTGGAGGTAGTTGAGGCAGTACTATAATATTTAAAAGACATTTGAACAGATACATGGATAGCAAAGGTTTTTGGGGTATGGGCCGCACAAACTGGCGTAGATGGGGTAACTTGGTCAGCATAGACGTGTAGGCTGAATGGCTTGTTTCCGTGCTGTATGACTCGAGGATCCTTTTGCCGATGATACAAAGATAGTTGGAGGGGCAGGTAGTGTTTAGGAAGCCGGAAGTCTGCAGAAGGACTTGGACAGGTTGGGAAAGTGGGCAAACAAATGGCAAATGGAATACAGAGTAGACTATTTTCTAAGTGGGGAGCAGATTCAGAAATTGGAGGTGCAAAGTGACTTTGGAGTACTGATGCGGGATTCCCAGAAGGGAGACACAAAGTGCTGGAGTAACTCAGCGGGACAGGCAACATGTGTGGAGAGAAGGAATGGGTGACGTTTTGGGTCGAGACCCTTCTTCAGACTGATTTGCAGGGTCTATAGTAAGGAAGGCAAATGTAATGTTAGCATTCATTCAGTATTAGAATATAGAAGGATGTAATGCTAAGGCTTTTTTAAGGCACTGGTCAGACTGCATTTGCAGCATTGTGAGATGTTTTGGGCCCCATATCTGAGGAGTGAATTGTTGGCATTGGAGTGTGACCAGAGGGGGTTTAATAGAATGATCCTGGATGATTGGGTTACGTTTGACTGCTCTGAGCCTGTACCCACTGGAATTTAAAAGCATGGGGGTTGAGAAATCAGGGAATCTAATTAAACCATACCGAATAATGAAAGGACTACATAGAGTGGATGTGGAAAGGATGTTTCCAGTAATGGGAGAGTCTAGGACCAGAGAGCACAGCCTCAGAATAAAAGGACTACCTTCAGAATGGAGATGGAGGGTTTCCTTTAACCAGAGGGTGCCAAATCTGTGGAATTAATTGACAATGACAGCTGCAGAAGGCAAAGTCATTGGGCATTTTGAAAGTGAAGAATGATAGGTTCTTGATTAGTAAGGGCAGCAAACTTTAAGATTTTAACTTTAAGATGAGAGGGCGCAAAGTTTAGTTAAAAAGTTTATAGGTTGTTAATGCACTTACCTCAACTACCTTCTCTAACAACTCGTGTCATATAACCAACACCTACTGTGAGAAAAATTTGCCCCTCAAGCTCCTATTAAATCTTTCCTTTCTCACCTTAATCCTTGCGGGGCTAATTTTGTTTTGCAGAGAGCAGTGGATGGTGGTGGAGGCATATATGTTAGTGGCGTTTAGACGTTTTACATTGGCACATGGATATGCAGATAATAGTGGAATACGGATCATGTACAGCCAGAGATGATTATTGTAACTCTGTGTCATTTCCAGCAGTTTCATTCTGGTCCAAAAAGCCCATTCTGTGCTGTTCTGTTCCATGTTCCACGACTGAAAGAAAGTAATATTACTCAATTCATGTTGTAACAAAGAACTGCAGATTCAAAATGCTGGAGGAACTCAACTGGTCAGGCAGCACTCCTGGAGAACATGGATAGGTGAGGTTTGGGGTCAGGACCCTCCTTCAGACTGATTACAGGGGCAGTAGGAAAGAAAGGTGAAAGGGGGGGGCAGGACAAAGCAAGGCCAGTAACAGGTGAACACAAGCGAGGAGTTATCAGATAGCCAGAATGCTGGATAAAGGCTAAAAGGATAGAGTTATGAATTGTGAAGCTGGAACTAGGAATGTAGGTGGAGTGGGATTGGAGAAACCAGCGCAAGGTCAGCCAGAATTTTAGGGGGGTGGGAGACAGAGGCTCGGAGGGAAGAAATGGGACGGGGACGGGGTTGTCGGAAGTAACCTCAAATTGGAGTATTCAATGTTCATACTTTTGGGTTGATCACCGGATACAGTAGATGAAGTTTGAGGAGATGCATGTGAACCGCTGCCTCAGCTGAAAGGACTGTCGGAGTCCTTGGATGGAAGCGAGGGAGGAGGTATAGGGAATGGCGCTGTATTCCTGCGGTTGCAGGGGAAAGTACCTGGGGAGGCGGTGCTTGGTGTAGGAAGGGATGAGTTAACCAGGGAGTTGCAGAGGGAACGGTCTCTGCGAAAGGGGTGGAGATGGGAAGATGTGACTGGTGGCGGGACCACATTGGAGGTGCTGGAAATGTCGGAGGATGATGTGCTGAATGCGGAGGCTGGTGGGGGTTAAAGGTAAGGACAGGGAAACTGTATCTATGTTCCAGAGAAAGACGAAAAAAAAAAAGCAAAGAAAGAAGAAAGAAAAAACGAAAGAAAAAGAACGACAGAAACAAAGAAGAGAACGAAGACACAAGAACGAAAAAAGAAGAAGAAGATGGAAGAATCAATGCTCACTACAGAATGAGGACATCTCAGATGTCCTTGCATGGAAACTTCACCACAGATTACTCTACCACTTTCACGAGCGATGTGAAACAAAGATGTTACAGCCATAACAGATCCAACATGAGGGACCAGCAGTGCATCCCGGTAATGAACTGTTGTAGAGAGACAAACACAAGGATGAATTCCACATCATTTGGGAATGTGGCCAGTGAATTTTTTTTTTCTTTGAGGAAGCCGCTGATTGGTGGGAAGTGGACTAGGGTAAGCAGCTGATTGGTGGGAAGTGGACTAGGGAAAGCAGCTGATTGGCAGTCAGAATTCCAGCAGTTTGTTGTGTACTTTGTATTGTGTTGATATTGTATCCTGTGTAAGGGGGGAGTATGAAGGCAAGGGCAGTGTACTGTTCTGGATGTCAGATGTGGGAGGTCAGGAATTGATAGCCCTCCAGACGTCCACATCTGCGCCAGGTGCGTCGAGATGGGGCTCCTAAAGGACTGTGTTAGGAACCTGGAGCAGCAGCTCGATGACCTCTGTCTGGTCAGGGAGAGTGAGGAGGTCATAGAGAGGAGCTACAGGGAGGTAGTCACTCCCAGACCACAGGAGGCAGACAAGTGGGTCACGGTTAGGAAGGGCAAGGGGCAGAGGCAGGGGCTAGAGAGTACCCCTGTGACCGTACACCTGGAAAATAGGTACTCGGGTTTGAGTACGATTGGAGGGGACAGCCTAGCTGGGGGCAGCAACAGCGGCCGGGCCTCCGGCACAGAGACCGGCCTGATGCTCAGAAGGGTAGCAAAAAGAGGAGGGCAATTGTAATAGGGGACTCTGCTGTTAGGGGGTCGGATAGGCGATTCTGTGAACGCAGTCGGGAGACCCGGATGGTAGTTTGCCTCCCTGGTGCCAGGGTCTCGCATGTGTCAGAAACGTGTCCAAAAGATTCTGATGAGGGAGGGGAGAGGAGCCTGATGTTGTGGTACACATAGGTACCAATGACATAGGCAGAAAAAGTGACGAGGTCCTGAAGGGAGAATTTAGGGAGTTGGGGGGAAAGTTAAGGAGAAGGACCAAAAGGGTAACGATTTCAGGATTACTGCCTGTGCCGCGTGACAGTGAGAGTAGGAATGAAATGAGGTGGAGGATAAATGCGTGGCTGAGGGACTGGTGCAGTGGCCAGGGATTCAAGTTTCTTGATCACTGGGACCTCTTTTGGGGAAGGCATGATCTGTACACAAAGGACGGGTTGCACTTGAACCCGAGGGGGACCAATATCCTGGCAGGGAGATTTGCAAAGGCTACTGGGGAGACTTTAAACTAGAAAGGCTGGGGGGAGGGACTCGGGTAGAGGGGGCTAGGGGACAGGGTGTGGGGCAAGAGGCAGAGAAGGGAAGCACTCAGATCCAAAATGTAGGCGAGAAAGATGAAAAAGATAATAGACAGAGAATAAGGGATGGTGGGTTTCTAAAATGTGTATATTTTAATGCTAGGAGCATTGTAAGTAAGGTGGATGAATTTAGAGCCTGGATTGACACCTGGAAATATGATGTTGTGGCAATCAGTGAAACATGGTTGCAGGAGGGCTGTGATTGGAAACTAAATATTCCAGGATTTCGTTGCTTCAGGTGTGATAGAATTGGAGGGACCAGAGGGGGAGGTGTTGCATTGCTTGTCAGAGAAGATATTACAGCAGTGCTTTGGCAGGATAGATTAGAGGGCTTTGTCTAGGGAGGCAGCAGTACATAGAGGTATCGACCAGAGAAGGGGCAGTGCTGGACCTCTGTTAGGAAATGAGGCAGGTCAGGTGACGGAGGTATGCGTTGGTGAGCACTTCAGGACCAGTGATCACAATACCATTAGTTTCAATATAATTATGGAGAGAGTCAGAACTGGACCTAGGGTGGAGATTTTTGATTGGAGAAAGGCTAACTTTGAGGGAATGCGTAAGGATTTTAAAGGAGTGAATTGGGACACTTTGTTTCATGGGATGGATGTAGAAGAGAAATGGAGGACATTTAAAGGGGAAATTGTAAGAGTACAGAATCTTTATGTCCCTGTTAGGTTGAAAGGAAATAGTAAAAATTGGAAAGAGCCATGGTTTTCAAGGGAAATTGGACACTTGTTTCGAAAAAAAAGAGAGATATCTACAATAATTATAGGAGGCATGGAGGAAATGAGGTGCTAGAGGAGTATAAAGAATGTAAAAAGAATCTTAAGAAAGAAATTAGGAAGGCTAAAAGAAGATATGAGGTTGCTTTGGCAAGAAAGGTGAAAGTAAAACCCAAAGGGTTTCTACAGCTATATTAATAGCAAAAGGATAACGAGGGATAAAATTGGACCATTAGAGAACAGAATGGACAGCTATCTGCAGAGTCAAAAGAGATGGGGGGGAGATATTGAACAATTTCTTTTCTTCGGTATTCGCCAAGGAGAAGGATATTGAACTCTGTGAGTTAAGGGGAAAAAGTAGAGTAGCTATGGAAACTATGAGATTCAAAGAGGAGGAAGTACTGACACTTTTGAAAAAAATTAAAGTGGATAAGTCTCCAGGTCCTGACAGGATATTCCCTAGGACATTGAGGGAAGTTAGTGTAGAAATAGCAGGAGCTACGACAGAAATATTTCAAATGTCATTAGAAACGGGAATAGTGCCGGAGGATTGGCGTACTGCGCATGTTGTTCCATTGTTTAAAAAGGGTTCAAAGAATAAACCGAGCAATTATATAACTATTAGTTTTTGACGTCAGTGGTGGGCAAATTAATGGAACGGATTACTTAGAGATAATATATATAATCATCTGGATAAAACAGGGTCTGATCAGGAACAGTCAACATGGATTTGTGCCTGGAAGGTCATGTTTGACAAACCTTCTTGAATTTTTTGAAGCTGTAACTAGGGAAATTGATGAGGGTAAAGCAGTGGATGTTGTCTATATGGATTTCAGTAAGGCCTTTGACAAGGTTCCCCATGGAAGGTTGGTTAAGAAGGTTCAATCTTTGGGAGTTGATGGCGGAGTAGCAAGATGGATTCAACAGTGGCTGAATGGGAGATGCCAGAGAGTAATGGTGGGATGGCTGTTTGTCAGGTTGGAAGCCGGTGACCAGTGGGGTGCCTCAGGGATCTGTGTTGGTTCCACTGTTGTTTGTCATGTACATCAATGATCTGGATGATGGGGTGGAAAATTGGATAAGTATGCAGATGATACTAAGAAGGTGGTGTTGTGGATAATGAAGTAGATTTTCAAATTCTACAGAGAGATTTGGGACATTTGGAAAAGTGGGCTGAAAGATGGCAGATGGAGTTTAATGCTGTTAAGTGTGAAGTGCTACATCTTGGCAGGACAAATCAAAATAGGACGTACATGGTAAATGGTAGGGAATTGAGGAATGCTGTGGAACAGAGGGATCTAGGAATAACTGTGCATAGTTCCCTGAAGGTGAATCGCATGTAGATAGGGTGGTAAAGAAAGCCTTTGGTGTGCTGGCCTTTATAAATCAGAGCATTGAATATAGGAGTAGGGAAGTAATGTTAAAATTGTACAAGGCATTGGTAAGACCAATTCTGGAGTATGTTGTACAATTTTGGTCGCCTAGTTATAGGAAAGGTGTCAACAAAATAGAGAGAGTACAGAGGATATTTACTAGAATGTTGCCAGGGTTCCAGCAACTATGTTACAGAGAAAGGTTGAACAAGTTAGGTCTTTATTCTTTGGAGCGCAGAAGGTTAAGGGGGGACTTGATTGAGGTCTTTAAAATGATGAAAGGGATAGACAGAGTTGACGTGGATACGTTTTTCCCATTGAGGGTATGGAAGATTCAAACAAGAGGGCATGACATGAGAATTAAGAGACAGAAGTTTAGGGGTAACGTGAGGGGGAACTTCTTTACTCGGAGGGTGGGTGGTGGCTGTGTGGAATGAGCTTCCAGCAGAAGTGGTGGAGGCAGGATCGATTTTAACATTTAAAAGTAAAGTGGATAGGTATATGGACGTGAAGGGAATGGAGGGGTATGGTCTTGAGTGCAGGTAGATGGGACTAGGGGAAAACAAATGGTCGGCACGGACTGGAAGGGCGAGAGGGCCTGTTTCCGTGCTGTAATTGTTATATGGTTATATGAATGTTTCTCAGCTTCAGCTGCAATGTATATAAATGGTTAAATTATCAACTCCATCGCCAGACAGTTACGCAAATAAAACGTATTCAGTTCAAGGTGCTCACAATAGTTCACACAAGGACAGACCATGGTTATGACAGGTGCTCCTTCTCTCCAGCCAATCTAGCCCATGCATTCTGGTCCTGCCCCAAACTTGGTGGCTACTGGGCAGTGGTTTTTAAAACCATCAGTGAAGTCCTTGGGATGACAGTGAGGCCTTGCCCGCTTGTAGCTGTATTCGGTGTCGCAGATGAAACTTTGGGTTTAAATGCAAACCAGTCTGACATCAATGCATTCACATCGCTTTTGGCCCGTAGGAGAATTTTGCTGGTCTGGAAATCCACCACTCCTCCATCTGCTGCCGCTTGGCTGGATAATGTAATGTTTTTTCTAAAACTAGAAAAGGTCAAATTTACACTGAGGGTGTCTGTGAAAAACTTTAATTCGAAATGGGAACCTTTTATGTCATACTTTGAGAGTCTAAAAGAACTACCTACTGACAGGGCACTTGATTGTAGTTGGGGATCTGTCTTTATTTATGTTTTACTTTTATTTATTTACTTATTTTTGTTTACACAAATGTTGATGACCTCACAGGACGGTTGATGCATAATGAATGAGTGTATTCTGAACCATCTGACATGTTGTGGGTATGTATGGGCCTGCGCCTTGGAAGAATGTAGAGGTATTGCTGTCAAAATGAGCATCTGTATTTGTGATATGTTGCATCGTGAACACATCAGCTGCCAAGGGGTGTTCAGGGAGGGTGGGTGAGGGTAACTTTGTTGTTACATATAAAAAACAAAATGGAGAGAAATGTAATGCATTACATCAGCTGTATTGTATCTTTCCTTCAATAAAATAAACAAGTACTAATAATAGTTTACACAGCTTACAAATTATTATCACCACCTTCAGCTCCCATTCATTCTTGTGTGCACATGACTTGTTGGCCTGTCGGACAATTCTGCATCTGCTTCTGAAAGTTTCATTTCTAAAACATTGTTGATGTGCTTGCTGCCCTGATCCCGACTTGGGGCCATGTATACAAGCAATCATTCCTACCACGTGCCAGGTTATACAGGATCAACTGGTCAAATATCTGGGACTGCATGCATGCTGTTTTCAGGTTTGGTCACCTTGCTATAAGAAAGATGCCATTAACCTGCAAAAAGTGCAGAGGTTTGAGGATGTTGGATGCCTTTAAAAAGAATGAGGACATCTCGATTGTCCTGGTATGGAACACCTCATTTTGGGCACAGTCGGCTGAGAAACTGGGAGTAGGAGATGGGACTTGGCCCGAAATGTCGCCAATTCCTTTTCTCCAGAGATGCTGTCCAACCCGCTGAGTTACTCCACCATTTTGTATCTATTCACACAGATATTGTCAGGAAGGGCCTGAGCTACTGGGAGAGACTGGGCAGGCTAGGATTTTATATTTTGGAGCACAGGAGGATGAGGTATGAACTGATGGAGACGTATCAAATCATGAGGGAAATTAGATTGAGTGAATGCACACTCTTAACCAGAGCAGGACAAACAAGAACCAGAGGACATCGGCTTTAAGGTGAGAGAAGTAAGATTTAATTGGAACATGAGGGGCAACTTTTTCAGAGGAACGAGCTGCCAGAAGACCTATTTGGGACAGGTAACAACGTTTGAAAGACACTTGGACAGGTAGAGAGGAAAGTTTAGAGGAATACAGGCCAAACTGAAGCAAATAGGAATGGCATGGTGTAACTTGGTGAGCATGGACAGGCTGTAGTGAAGGACTTGTTTCCGTTCAGGATGACTATCCAAATTAGATAGATTTCTGTTGTAGCCTCGCAAGTTTATCCATCGTAAGTACTGCTGCATGTTACAATTAAAACAGCAATGTGGGAGCAAAACTGGAGAAAAGCATTAAAGATCTTCGTCCCATTAGGTCCACGTTTATTATTGTCACGTGTACTGAGGTGCAGTGAAGAGCTTTGTTTTGCAAGCTATCCAATCAGATCCGTTACACCATACATACAAACAATATGTTTAAACTCAAGTACAACAGGTAGAGCAAAGGGGAAGATACAGAGTGTGGAATATAGTTCTCAGCATTGTAGCGCATCTGTTCCAGAGACAAAGTCCAATGTCCGCAATGGGGTAGCGGTAAATCAGACAGTACCCTAGCTAATTTAAACACTCTTCACTTCTCCTACATCAACACCTACTGACTGGCATTTTAAAAGACAAAGAGAAAACAAACTGGATCAGCATCGCAACATTTTTTAAGGAGACAGATAGCTGAATGAGGCAACTTTTTGGAGAGTCCGTTCCACAATTTGAGGCCGGGGAGATGTGCAGTGGTGGAAGAGAACATTTTGTATTTGACGATCGCGAGGTGACGATGCAACGAGACGCAAAATACCAGAAACTTAACGGGCAAGGACATCTTCCAATAACAGCCATTCCTTTCTGTAGCCTCCTCAGCTACAAAGAGGGATTTGAGCCAAATGGGGTGGAACAGTGGTGCAACTGGTCGAGCTGCTGCCTTACAGTGCCAGAGACCCAGTTTCGATACTGATCTCTGGTGCTGTCCGTGTGGAGTTTGCACGTTCTTCCTGTGACTGTGGGTTTCTTCCCACATCCCAAAGATGTGTGGGTTTGTAGGTACTATGAAAACAGTCTGAACAGATGATCGGCGTGGAATTGGTGCACTGCAGAGCCTGTTTCCATGCTGCATTTCTAAAACTAAATGGGACTAACTTAGACGGGGTATCTTGGTCAGCATGGAGGAGCTGGGTGGAAGGGCCTGTTTACAGGCTCTATAACTCTGGGTAAATTCACACAATTTGTATGATGACGCCTAGTCTTGAAGACAACAATATCACTCCTGAATCGTAAGTTAAATCCCATCTTCTTCATCTGCTTCAACAATTGGTCAAAGGAAGCCTGATCTTCGACAGACAAAATAAGAATTAAATATCAAACATTTATTCGCATTTTACAACGTTCAAAACCGGTTCCCTTTCAGATATGTTAGTTGGACGGATGGTAGACAATGACTGTCACAACGATGCATCCTTTGCTCGGTGCCACAACATCAAAGCTGATTGAGGTCGAGTCTACAGAGGGCAGGGGAGGAGTAGGAACCCAGGTACAGGTAGCCGCCATGTTCACTAGCTTCACTAACCGCAGAGACCACCACTCCGTGCGGATCGTGGAAGCTCCTCCTGACCGATCCATCCTCGTTCAGCTCCAGTACAAGCCCATACTTGGGCACAAATTTCATGGCCATCTCCTGACTGAACAACTGAGGGGCAAAACAAAACAACAAAGATTTGGTAACCCACTAAAAAAAAAAAAAAAATTAAATATCCTGCCATCTCCTCTTCCACAGAAGACTTTAATTAGACTAAATTAAATTAAAAATTAATAATAAATTGAACAGATTTACTGACTTTAAATGACCCAGGGTCATAAGCAGAAAAATATGCCTTTTGACTGTGAGCACGGGCTTCCTGGCTTGCAGGTACAGTCCCTCATTCACCCATGTTATTTAGTAATTTTCACCCATCGCGGTCCAGAGCCCTTAATGACCGTCCTACTCGTTTAAATGTTTCAAAAGCTATAACTTCATAAATAACACAATAAAGACACTTACATTTTTTTAATTCATATAACATCCCTAAATGTTATATGAATTTAAAAAAAATTAAGTATGTTTATTTTTTGTTAGTTTATCAAAAATTTGTTAGTTTGTGGACTCTGTGATGGTAAGTCCACAGGCTCTGCTACCGGAGCCCTCAAGGGGTGGGGGGAGGAGATAAAATTGTTAGTTATCATGCACACTTGTCATTGGCCCACCAGGGCATTGTGTCCCCCCCATGTTTTAGAAGCGATTTCCGCCCATGAGCTGAAGGGCCTATTCCTGCGCTATGCTGTTCTATGTTCTATTCATGTATCTGTCCAAATGTCTTTTAAATTTTGTTATTAAATCAATTTAGCCAAAATAATTCCCTACCTTGAAGATCAAATTCTTCAGCCAAGGGCGAGGAGCGAGGAAATCCATTACTGAAAAGCCCGGATTCTGTCGTAGTGTTGCCATGCCAACCCAATAGCCCCCGGAACTACTTGGTCGGATATTATCAGGGAGACCAGGAAGATTGTCAAAGAATATATCCTGTCCACCTTTTCTCAGTCCAGAGATGTGATATCTGGAAAAGATACAACATTTAACAGTAGACAGCACCAACATTGCTTTCAGTTTATATATTTTTTACTTTTAGAGATACAGCATGGAAATAGGCCATTCGGCCCACCAAGTCCCCACTGACCCGCAATCCCCTGACTCTAAACTTATCTGACACACACTAGGGACAATTTACATTTTTATACTAAGCCAATTAACTTACAAACCTGCACGTCTGTGGGAGGAAACCAAAGATCTGGGTCGACTGGGCTTATGTTCACTGGAATTTAGAAGGATGAGAGGGGATCTTATAGAAACATATACAATTCTTAAGGGATTCGACAGGCTAGATGCAGGAAAATGTTCCCCATGGTGGGGGAGTCCAGAACCAGGGGGTCACAGTTTAAGAATAAGGGATAGGAAATGATGAGGAAAACCATTTTCACCCAGAGAATTGTGAATCTGTGGAATACTCTGCCACAGAAGGCAGTGAAGGCCAATTCACTGCATGTATTCAAGAGAGAGTTAGATAGGGCCAACGGAATCAAGGGATATGGGGAGAAAGCAGGAAAGGGGTATTGATTTTGGATGATCAACCATGATCATATTGAATGGTGGTGCTGGCTCGAAGGGTCGAATGGCCTACTCCTGCACCTATTTCCGATGTTTCTATCTCTGAGAAAACCATCGTGGGTCATGGGGAGAACATACAAACAGCAAGTCAGGATAGAACCCGGGTCTGTAGCGCTGTAAGGCAGTAGTGTTATCGCAACGCCCCCGTGCCACCCAATACATCTCAGAATACTTAGTTTAGTTTAGAGTTACAGCGCGGAAACAGGCCCTTCGGCCCACCAAGTCCACGCCAACCAGTGATCCACGTCCACTAGCACTATCCTACGCCTGCACACTAGGGACAATTTTAACTGAAGCTGTTCTTAAGTCTGGGCACCTGACCCTTCAACCTCTTGCACCTGCTCGCAGATGGTGGAAGAGAAACAAATGGGAGTGAGGATGTAGGGGGAGGAGTGGCTGGGGAAAGAAAACGCACACTGGTAGAACTTGGCATAAAAGGCATTGATCTCATTATGATCCAGCAGTCTGACCTTCCAGACCATTCACCTCTAACGTTACTGTCCCCTTAGTCCACCACTACTAATGTGATCTTTTTGTTCCCACCTTCTGATTCTGGCCAGGGTGGTCTCAGAAACGAGTACGTAATCCTCGGCAGGGGAGAGCTGCACTCCGTTTGCAAACCTTAGGTCATCCATGAGAACCTCCACTTGTTTAGTTACAGTGTCGTATTCCATCAATCTGCAAGGACAGGCGGCCATTAGACAGCGCAGTGAGAACGCTTCAACAATTGGAAAGGCGAAAGTATTTGATCATTATTTTTAGTATGCACGTGCTGCTCCAACATCACAGAGAATAGAGCGGGATGAGTTATTTGCAGAGTCATGCAGCAGGGAAACAGTCCCTTCGGCCCAACTTGTCCATGCCGACCTAGATAACCCGGCCAAGCTGGACCCATTTGTACCTCATTGGCCCATGTGAAGGTAGACAAATCTCCAGGTCCTGATCAAATATATCCGAGGCCATTGTGGGAAAACAGCAAGGAAATTGCGGGAGCCCTGGTTGAAACTAGTCATATTTAAATACAAGAGAGGTCTCCGAAGACTAGAAGGTGACAAATATTGTGTCTCTATTCAAGAAGGGCTGCAGGGAAAATGCTGGGAACTGTAGGTCAGTGAGCTTAACACCTGTAGTTGGAAAGTTACCAGATGGTATTCTGAGGGATAGGATATACAGACGTTTAGACAGACAAGGGCTGATTAGGGATAGTCTGCATGGGTTTGTACGTGGGAGGTCGTGTCTCACAAATCTGATTGAGTTTTTTGAAATGTGATCAAAAAGGTTGATGAGGGCAGAGCTGTAGATGTATACATGGACTTCAGCAAAGCATTCAACAAGGTTCCGCATGGTAGGCTGCTCTGGAAAGTTAGATCACATGGGATCCAAGGAGAGATAGCTGAATGGATATAAAATTGGCTCCATGGAAGGAAGCAGAGGGTGATGGTGGAAGGTTGCTTCTCAGACTGGGGGCCTGTTAGTAGTGGTGTGCCTCAGGGTTCGATGCTGGGCACGTTACCGTTTGTCATCTACATCAATGATTTGGATGAGAACATACAGGGGAAGATTAGCAAGTTTGCAGATTATGCCAAAGTGTGTGGTTTTGCAGAAAGTGAAGATAGTTGTGAAAAATGCAGTCTGATCGTTATCGATTGGCTAGGTGGCCTGAGGAATGGTTGATGGAATTTAACACAGAGAAATGAGAGGTGTTACATATTGGGAATTCTAACATGGGCAGGATCTACACAGTGCCTCTGTGGGTAGTGTTGTAGAGCAGAGGGATCTAGGAGTGCAGTTGCATGGTTCCCTGAAGGTGGAATCGCAGATAGATCGGGTGGTCAAAAAAGCTTTTGGCTCATTGGCCTTCATCAGCCAGAGTATTGAGGATAGAAGTTGAGAGGAGTTGCAGATGAATAAGAAGTTGGTGAGGCCACATTTAGAGTATTGTTTATATTTACAGTTCTGGGCACCGTATTATAGGAAATATGTTGTCAAGCTGGAAAGGGTACAGAGAAGATTTACGAGAATGATGCCAGGACTAGGGGTACTGAGCTGTAGACAGAGGTTGTCGGCTGGGACTCGATCCCTTGAAGAGCAGGAGGATGAGGGGTGATCTTATAGAGGTGCATAAGATCATAAGAGGAATAGATCGGGTAGATGTACAGTCTCTTGCCCAGAGTAGGTGAATCGAGGACCAGAGTACAAAGGTTTAAGGTGATGGGGAAAAGATTTAATAGGAATCTGAGGGACAACTTTTTCACACAAAGGGTGGTGGGTGTATGGACAAGCTGCCAGAAGAGGTAGTTGAGGCTGGGACTATCCCAACATAAGAAGCAGCTAGACAGGTACATGGATAGGACAGTTTTGTAGGGATATGGACCAAATGCTGGCAGGTGTGACTAGTTTAGCTGGGACATGTTGGCCAGTGTGGGCAAGTTGGACCGAAGGTCGTTTCCACACTGTATCGTTCTATGGCTATCACTAAACTTTTCCCATCCATGAACCCACCTGAATAGACGGTAGAACAGAACAGCACTGGAACAGGGCCTTCGGCCCACAATGTCTATGCCAAGCACAATGTCAAGATGAACTAACCTTTTCTGCCTGCACATAATCCATATCCTTCCTCTTTATACATGTCCATGTACCTACCCAAAAGTCTCTTAAGCATCAACATTGAATCCGCCTCTATCATTAAACCGTAAAGTACACACATCTCCTGTAAACATTGCCAATGTCACCTTAAACCTCTGCCCTCTAGTTCTTTATTCACTGCTCTGGGAAAAAGACACTGTATTATGTTGTTTAGTACCTGCCTCAGCCACTTCCTCTGGCAGCTCATACCATATACCATATTCAACGTGAAAACGTTGCCCCTCGGGTTCCATTAAATCTTTGCCCTCTCACCTTAAACATACGTCCTCTGGTTCTCTATTTCCCTAACCCGAGTAAAAGACACTGTGCATGCATCTGAACACTGAACACCCTGTCCGTTTCCCTCATGATAGAAGATAGAACACAGGAACAGGCCCTTTGGCCCACAATGTTTGTGCTGAACATAATGCCAAGTTAAACTGATCTCATCTGCCTGTACATGATCCACTATCCCTTTAGTCCCTGCACTTCCATGTGCCTATCTAAAAGCTTCTTCAATGTCACGATCGTATCGGCTTCCACCACCATCCTGGCAGTGCGTTCCAGGCCCCCACTGCTCTGCGTAAAAAATCTTGCCCGGTACACCTCCATTAAACTTTCCCCCTCTCACCTTGTACCTATGCCCTCTAGTGTTGAACAATTCCACCTGGGGGGAAAAAGGTTCTGACTGTTTACCCCATCTCATAATTGTACATGCTTCTGTCAGGTCTCCCCTCAACCTCCGGCGTTCCAAACAATCCAAGTCTGTCCACCCTCTCCCTCTACCTCAGAGGTCAGCAACCTACGGCCGCTCGGTCGAATGCAGTCTGTAACCCAATATCATCCGGCCTGCAGGCGGATTTATTTCCCCGTAATCATACGACCCGCCAAGCCGCATCCTGCGCAAAACCGCCGGCACGGCCGCGCAGCTTCTGTGAACACGTTTAAGAAAGAACTGCAGATGCTGGATAAATTAAAGGTAGACAAAAATGCTGGAGAAACATGCAAGGATTGCCTGAGGCTGCCTCACCCGCGGTGTAACTCCAGCATTTTTGTCTACCTTCTGTGAACACGTGATTTGATGCCTGGCATCCGGGGCGGGATCCATGTGTACACGTGATAGATGTGGCCCGCCATCCGCTCACGGACATGCGTCCTGGCCCCGATGCAGAACAAGGTTGCCCACCCCTGCTCCAGCTGAAAACCTCTAATCCAGGCATCATTCTGGTAAACCTACCATTGCAAAGCCTCCACATCTTTCCTATAACTGGAACTACATGCAATATTTCAAGTTAAGATGTGAGAGTAAAGTAGCTTTGAAAGCAATACAATTGCTTGGCCCACGTTGAGAGCACTTACCGCCCATCCGCTGTGCCCTCTATGACCAGGTATTTGTGGTCCCGTCTCTGCCACTTGCTGCTGGAGTCCGTGAAGTAGATCTTTCTGCCATTCTGTGTGATGCTGAGGTCATTCACAAATGCCATCCTTTTCCCCTGGATAACCTCCTGGGCAGAGACCAACATCTTCACTTCACCTGCAATCATTTACCATACAACAGCGAGACTTGTAACTCACTTGGGTGCACACACTGCCAGCATTAAGACAAAGCTTTTTAAGAAAAAAGCTTGCAACACACCATACCCACTTTACCCAAACGTAGATATTCAAATTATAACAAACTAGTGTCCATTTTATACATTAATAAAGAAACTATAGAAAATAGTTACAAAGTACTGGAGTGGGTTAGGCAGCATCTCTGGTGAACATAGATAGGTGCCGTCTCAGGTCGAGACTCTTCTACAGATTCAAGGTGTTGTTCCTTGCTTTTACATCTTTCTCTATAGAAAATAGTTGGGAGCTTCAGGTTCCTTGAGGTTAATAAATGGTTGAGAGCTTCAAGCTCCTTGGTGTTACTATTACAAGCTATTAGTCATGTAGCAATCAAGGCGGCTCAACCAAGGAGGCACACCAATGCATCTACTTCCCGAGGAGACCGAGATAAAAAGATTTTAAAAGAAAGAAGGAAAATTGCAAATTTACCCTGCTGTACAAGGAGGGAGCAAGGCAGAATAGTGGAAACTATGGTACGTCTAACTTTGGTAGTTGGTAAGATTTTAAGAGTCCATTGTAAAGGGTGAGGTTACGACGTACTTAGTTCACGATAAAATAGGTCAAAGTCAGCATGGTTTTTTGAAGGAGAGGTCTTGCCCGACAAATTTGCTGGAATTCTTTGAAGAAGTAAATAGCAGGACAGACAAAGGAGAGTTGGTAGATGTTGTATATCTAGATTTTCAGAAAGCCTTTGATAAGGTGTCACATGTGTGGCTGCTAAAGATGATCTTGGTATCAAAGGGCAGATACTAGCATGGACAGCAGGTTGGCTGGATGGCAGAAGGCAAAGAGTGGCAATAAAGGGGGCTTTTTCTGGTTGGCTGCCAGTGACTGGCGGAGTTCCGCAGGGGTCGGTGCTGGGGCCGCTACTCTTCACGTTGTATATTAATGATTTGGACGAGGGGATTGAAGGCTTTGTGGCCAAGTTTGCGGATGATACGAAAATATGTGGGTGGCAGGTAGTGTAGAGAAAGCAGGAACTCTGCAGAAGGACTTGGACAGGTTGGGAGAGTGGGCAGAGAAGTGGCAGATGGAATATAGTGCAGCAAAGTGTGGAGTCGTGCGTTTGGTAGTAGGATTAAAGGCATGGATTATTTTTTAAATGGGGAGAGAATCCAGAAATCGGACGTGTAAAGGGACCTGGGATTGCCAGCGCAGGATTCCCAAAATCGGTAGGAAAGAAAGCAAACTCAATGCTAGTATTTATTTCAATTGGGCTTGTATATAAAATCAGGGATGTAATGCTGAGGCTCGAGAAGACGCTGTTAAGAGCACATTTGGAGTATTGTGAGCAATTTGGGCCCCATATCTGAGGAAGGGTGTGCTGGCTCTGGAGAGGATCCAGAGGAGGTTTATGAGACTGATCCCAGGAATGAGTGGATTAACATATGATGAAGGTTTGTCGGCACTGGGCCTGTACTCGCTGGAGTTTAGGGTGAGGATGGACCTCAATGTAAATTACCAAATATTGAAAGACTTGGATAGAGTGGACATGGAGGATGTTTCCACTGGTGGGAGAGTCTAGGTCTAGCAATTATAGACCTGTTAGTTTGGTGTCAGTGGTGGGCAAATTAATGGAAAGGATACTTAGAGATAATATATATAAGCATCTGGATGAAAAAACAAAACAGGGTCTGGATCAGGAACATCAAATGGAATTGTGCCTGGAAGACATGTTTGACAAACCTTCTTTAGATTTTTTGAAGTCGGTTTACTAGGGAAAATTGATGAAGGGTAAAGCAGTGGGATTTTTGTCTATATGGATTTCAGTAAGCCTTTGACAAGGTTCCCCATGGAATGTGCACGGTTAGAAGGTTCAATCTTTTGGGTGTTAATGGCGGAGTAGCAAGATGGATTCACAGTGGCTTGAATGGAGATGTCAAGAGTAATGGTGGATGGCTGTTTTGTTCAGTTGGAAGCCGTGACGCATGGGGTGCCTCAGGATCGTGTTGGGTCCACTGTTGTTTTGGTCATGTACATCAAGGTATCTGGAATGATGGGGTGGAAAATTGGATAAGTAAGATGCAGATGATATTTAAGATAGTGGTTTGTGGATAAAGAAGTAGATTTTCAAAAGATCTACATAGAGATTTGGGCCATTTTGAAAAGTGGGCTGAACAGATGGCAGATGGAGATTTGATGCTGTTAAGTTGAAGATGCTACCATCTTGGCAGGACAAATCGAAAATAGGACGGTACATGGTAAAAGGTACGGGAATTGAAGGAATGCTGTGGAACAGAGGGATCTAGGAATAACTGTGCATAGTTTTCCTGAAGGTGAAACTCGCATGTAGATTGGTTGGTAAAAAGCCTTTGGTGTGCTGGCTTTATAAATCAGAGCATTGAATATAGGGAGTAGGGAAGTAATGTTAAAATTGTACAAGGCATTGGTAAGACCAATTCTGGAGTATGGTGTACAATCTTTGGTCGCCTAATTATAGGAAGGATGTCAACAAAATAGAGAGAGTACAGAGGAGATTTTACTAGAATGTTTGCCAGGGTTCCAGCACTATGTTACAGAGAAAGGTTGATTTTTTGATCAAACAAGTTAGGTCTTTATTCTTTGGAGCGCAGTAAGGTTAAGGGGGACTTGATTGAGGTCTTTTAAAATGATGAAAGGGATTAGACAGAGTTGACGTGGATAACTTTTCCCATTGAGGGTAGGGAAGATTCAAACAAGAGGGGCATGACATGAGAATTAAGGGACAGAAGTTTAGGGGTAATTGTGAGGGGGAACTTCTTTACTCAAGAGGATGGTGGCTGTGTGGAATGAGCTTCCAGCAGAAGTGGTGGAGGCAGGATCGATTTTAACATTTAAAAGTAAAGTGGATAGGTATATGAACGGGAAGGGAATGGAGAGGTATGGTCTGAGTGCAGGTAGATGGGACTAGGGGAAAACAAATAGTCGGCACGGACTGGAAGGGCCGAGAGGGCCTGTTTCCGTGCTGTAATTGTTATATTGTTATATGGTTATATGGTTAGAGGTCATAGCCTCAGAACTAAAGGACGTTCCTTTACGAAGGAGATGAGGAGGAATTTCTTTAATCAGAGGATGGTGAATCTGTGGAATTCATTGACACAGAAGCCTGTGGAGGCCAATGGATATTTTTAAGACAGAGATAGATTCTTCATTAGGACGGGTATCAGGGGTTATGGGGAGAAGGCGGGAGAATGGGGTTAGGAAGGAGATATTGATCAGCCATGATTGAATGGCGGAATAGACTTCTGATCCTGTCACTTATGAACCACATAATGCATACTGCCAGGTTGCATCACAACTTGGTTTGGAACAGCTCCAACCACGACCGCAAGAAACTGGGCGGCCATGGTGGCACAGCGGTAGAGTCGCTGCCTTACAGCTCTTGCAGCGCCAGAGACCCGGGTTCCATCCCGACTACGGGTACTGTCTGTCTGTAGTTTGTACCTTCTCCCTGTGACCACGTGGGCTTTCCCTGAGATCCTCGGTTTCCTCCCACACTCCAAAGACATACAGGTGTAGAAACATAGAAAATAGGTGCAGGAGGGGGCCATTCGGCCCTTCGAGCCAGCACCGCCATTCACTGCGATCATGGCTGATCATCCCCAATCAATAACCCGTGCCTGCCTTCTCCCCAGTTGTATATTAATTGGCTTGGTGTATGTTGAAATGATCCCTAGTGTGTGTAGGATAGTCTGTATGTGCGGGGATCGCTGGTCGGTGCAGACTCGGTGGGCCAAGGGGCCTGTTTCCGTGCTGTATCTCTAAATTAAACTAAATTGCAGAAAGTTGTAGATGTAGCCCAGTCCGTCACACAGACCACACTCCCCTCGATTGTAGATGTAGCCCAGTCCATCACACTCCCCACCATTGAATGCAAATGAAACTTTCACAGTACCTTAGCAATAATAAGTCCCAAAGCTAGAGAGACAAACTCTTTTGATAGCAGCCAACTGTACCTGTCTACCTTCGGGTGCTCACTTCACCTTCTCCTTTACATTGCAATTCAAACATAGAACAGTGCAGCACAGTGTCCACAGGGTCTGGGCTACCCGTGTCTGGTTATACTAATCTCACCCCCGCTGCATGTGATCCAAATCCCACCATCCTGTGTAGAAAACTTGCCTGAACATCTCCTTTAAGGCGAGAGGGGCAAAATGTAAAGTTATGCCCTCTGGTCCTCGAGGTGGAGGGAAAGGGAGAGGGAGAGGGAGGGGGGAGGGAGGGGGGTCACCTTCCTGGTGTTGGAATTTAGAAGATTGAGGGGGGATCTCATAGAGACTTACAAAATTCTTAAGGGGTTGGACAGGCTAGATGCAGGAAGATTGTTCCCGATGTTGGGGAAGTCCAAGTCACAGTTTAAGGATAAGGGGGGAGTCTTTTAGGACCGAGATGAGAAATTCGTTTTTCACACAGAGAGTGGTGAATCTGTGGATTTCTCTGCCACAGAAGGTAATTGAGGCCAGTTCATTGGCCATATTTAAGAGGGAGTTAGATGTGGCCCTTGTGGCTGAAGGGATCAGGGGGTATGGAGAGAAGGCAGGTGCAGGATACTGAGTTGGATGATCAGCCATGATCATATTGAATGGCACTGCAGGCTCGAAGGGCCGAATGGCCTACTCCTGCACCTAATTTCTATGTTTCTATGTTCTATGTTCCCGCCGTCTGAAGCAGCTGCACCAAACATCCTATAGCTATAGGATCTTTGAGATGCACTGCTCTGGCCCACACCTTCCTGTCGGCTGGCGGAGGAAGGGGAAGCGGTGGCGAGGAGATCCCAACCACCACCCCCTTTGGCGGCGGCACTTTGGCGTTGGACAGGGACGGCCAAGGCTATGTTGTCCGAGCGCATGCTCTCCCCTCTCTCTCCCTCCCCCCCTCTCCCCCTGTTATCCCGGTACCCCTCTCCATCCCACACTGATCCCAATTCCCTCCACTATTCAGTCCTCACTGACATTCCCTGTGCTCCTCTCCCCATCTACTACCCCCCCCCCAATCATTTCACCCTACCCACCTCGCATTGCTTCTCTGCCACCCCCCTCCGTCCTACACTGGTCCCCCCTCCCATTCATCTTGTACTGACCCCCCCCTTCCCACCCATCCTGCACGTCTCCCCCCATTCATACTGCACTGATCCGCCCCATTCATCCCGTACTGACCCACCCCACCCTCCATTTTACCCTGCACCAATCCCCCAACCACCCCGTTTGTGATCTCCTCATTCATCTTTTTACTGTTCGCCCATTTACTGTTCGATCAATCATCCTGTACTGATCCCCTCATGCATCCTGTAGTGATCACCATTCATTCTGCACAGACCCTCCGATCCACACTGTCCTGACCACCTCCTCCCATTCATTCCTGTACTGATCCCCCCATTTCTTCTTGAATGGGGGGGAACAGTCTGAAGAAGGGTCTCGACCTGTGAAACGTTGCCTATTTCCTTAGCTCCTAGATGCTGCCTCACCCGCAGAATTTCTCCAGCATTTTTGTCTACCCCCATTCATACTGTACTGATCCTCCCCCCTATCCATCCCGTTTACTGATCCCCCCAATTCAACACCACTGACACCCCCCGTACTCTCCCCTTACAATTTTACATACACCAAACCAACACGTACTAAAAATTCACCTGCCTCAATCCATCCATTCCGCACCGAGTGCCGTCTCAACCCCCCCGCCCATCTATCCACCCCACACTGATTCACACCCTCCGCCATCTATCCACCCTGCACTGATTCCACCCCCCCGCCATCTATCCACCCTGCATGGATTCACACCCCTCCGCCATCTATCCCCCCCACACTGATTCACACCCCTCCGCCATCTATCCACCCCACACTGATTCACAAACCCCCCCGCCAATCTATCACCCTGCACTGATTTCACACCCCTCCGCCATCTATCCACCCCACACTGATTCACACCCCTCCGCCATCTATCACCCTGCACTGATTCACACACCCCCCGCCATCTATCCACCCTGCACTGATTCACACCCCCCCCCCCCCGCCATCTATCCACCCGCACTGATTCACACCCCCGCCATCTATCCACCCCACACTCTTGATTCACACCCTCCGCCATCTATCCACCCCCGCACTGAGTTCACCCCTCCGCCATTATCCCACCCACACTATTTCACACCCCCGCAGCTATCACCCGCACTGCACAACACCCCCCCCCGCCATCTATCCACCCGCACTGTTTCACACCCCCCCCGCCATCTATCCACCCCGCATGGTTTACACCCCCCACGCCCCACCCTTCTGATTCACACCCCCCCCCCCATCTATCCACCCCGCACTGATTTACACCCCCCCCGCCATCTATCCAACCAGTCACTGATTCACACACCCCCGCCATCTATACCCCGCATGATTTTACACCACCCGCACTCCCCCCTATCCACCCGGCACTGATTTTATCCCCCGCACTGATTCCCCCGCCCATCTATCCTTCCCGCACTGATTCACATCACACCCCCAATTCTCACTATCCACCCTGCACTGATTCACACCCCCCGCCCGCACGATTCACACCCCCCCCGCCCATCTATCACCCCGCATTGATTCACACATCCCCCCATTTCTATCCACCCCGCACTGATTCACACATCCCCCCCCCCCCCCCCCCCCCCCCCCCCCCCCCCCCGACCCTATTGTGCTTCATGGGTTTCGGAGCGAACATTATGTTTGATAACGGAATGCAATCAAATATGTTTTAATTCCCAATGTTTATTATTTGTTTTGACACCTTTTAAACATATTACCAAAAGAACATCTTGCTGCAGTTATGTCTTTGGCCAATCTCTTGTCAGTTAGTGTAATGTTTAACCTGTCAGATGGGTATAGACGGTTTTAAACAGCTATTATCATTAAAATGCCTTTAGAAATTTCCTTGCAACCTGTATATTTTGTTATTGGATAAATTATGTGGGAAGCCAGAGTGTTTCTGTGCCAATAGCAATGACAACCCTGCTATGGCCATGTCATTGGTAATTTTCAGTCCTTCACAGAAAACATGCTTGCATCAATCTGTAGTGTGCATGGAGTTAAGCATATATGTTACCATGGTCCAGGATTTATTGACACAGGTTGATCATATGCTGAATAATCCAGCCACATTTTTTGTTTGGAAGTGGAAAGAATAGAAATTTTTGCATTAATTGCAATGTGTAAAAAGAGTTGAGATATTGTATTATTAATTTTGCTGCACGTCATTGTGTGTTATATATCATGTCTTGATTGGTGAATTATGTTTAGTTTGTGAGTTATTTTGAAGCAGAAATAATATGTGAATGTAGACAAGTACTGGAGAAACTCAGCGGTTGCGGCAGCATCTATGGAGCGAAGGAAATAGGCAACGTTTCGGGCCAAAACCCTTCTTCGGACTGATGGGTTTCGGCCTGAAACGTCACCTATTTCCTTCGCTCCATAGATGCTGCTGCACCCGCTGAGTTTCTCCAACACTTTTGTCCACCTTCGATTTTCCGGCATCTGCAGTTCCTCCTTGAACATAATATGTGAATGCTTCATTGAGCATAATTCCGACTGGTAACTACGCACTTTGTCCGAGCACATTATCACACGCGTCATTTGGCAACCTAAAAAGCCGTCACAGTTGCCTAGCTGGCAACTGGGAAAATGAGTTAAGTGAGAACCCTGAACATGCATTCTTCTCTCTGCTCTGTCAATGGCCCAACCGATGAAGACAAGCATGCCACCCTTAATACTACCCTCCACCAATAATTACTGCAAAATCCTTGGTAAGTTGAGACCACATCTCATATCTCAGAAGCCAACTTTCAATGAAGCACAAGATTCACTCTCACTGCACCTGCAGTCTTTGGCCATTTGAGAAAAAGGACATCTGAAGATCACAACCTCCAGGACAAGACTCCAGGCAGGAGATTGATCCTCATCTATTCTATGCTTGTGTGAATTGGATAACCTTCAACAAGCACCTCAAGGCACCAGCGGGATCCCAATACCAAATCTCCGAAGGGAAATCAAACCAGGGCAGGATCTTTACAATGAACGGTGGGGCTGTGGAGAGTGTAGAGCAGAGGGATCTAGGAGTGCTGGTACATCATTCCTGGAACTTGGCGTTAGTCAGCATGTTGCCTGACACACCGAGTTCCACCAGCATTCTACACAAGATTCCAGTATCTACAGTTACTTGTGTCTTTACTGAATATAGAATTTGGGACATTATGTTACGGTTGTACAAGATTTTGGTGAGGCTACATTTGGAATATTGTATTCAGTTTTGGCCACCCTGCTATAGGAAGAATGTTATTAAGCTGTAGTGAAAAACTTTTGCATGCAATTCCGATCAATTAATACATTGCTTCAACACAAACTCAAGTACAATACGTAGCACAACGTGAAAGATTCAAAGAGCAGAAGATAGTTTTCAGCATTGTAGCGCATCAGTTCCATGGACTGGACCCGAGGGCCTGAGCTATAGGGAGAGGCTGGGTAAGCTAGGACTTTATTCCTTGGAGTGCAAGAGGCAGAGGGGTGATCTTATAGAGGTGTATAAAATCAGTAAGGGACTAGAATGTAGTATTTTCCCCAAGTTAAGGGAAACAAGAACTGAAGGGCATTAGTTCAGGGCGAGGGAAAAGATTTAATAGTAACCTGAAAGGTTGATGGAATTAGTTATCAGAGGAGGTAATTGAGACAGCTATATTTAAAACACATTGGGACATCGGTAGGAAACGTTTACTGTAGATCACATCCGCATACACCACAATGTAGGATTACACCCATGCTCTTATTCAATTCCAGTGCGCATAAACAACAAGGTTTTTATGTTGAATGATATTAATAGTAATTAAAATTACAGTCTACCTGTGACTGGATTAACTTCAAACAGCCCATAGTAAGCATCTGCCACAAAGAGAGTGCCGTTAGGACCAACCCGCAGGCCCAATGGCCTTCCACAGGTTGGTTCATCTTCTCTTGTTCCTGGGTGCACGAGAAAGGAGGCAGCAACATCAGAGAATGGCCGGCAGTCAATTAGAGGCACGAGGGAGGGAAAGAAATCACAATCTTTCATTTACCATAGGGAAAAATATGTATCTCAATAATCATCCCAACTTCTAAGAGGCGGCACGTACATAGTTGTTTAAAATATTATTTTTCTTTAACAAAAGAAATGAAAATAAATGAAAATGCATGATGCAGATCGTTAAGTTGTTGGTGAGATGACGCACAGCTGCATCATGATTCCCAACTTCATAGAAATAGAAGTACCAAGGATGCCATTGAGTTGTAAAGTGTGCAGAAGAGATTGACCAGGATGTTACCTGGGCTTGAGTTACAGGGAGAGGTTGGACAGGCTGGGACATTTTTCTTTAGCGTGTGGAAGGCCAAGGAATGACCTTAGTGAGCAATGACATTATTGAGGTGTACAAGATCATGAGGGGCATGGATAATGTGAACATTCACAGTGCGTTTCCCCCCAGGGTTGAAGATTCTAAAACTAGAGGGCATAGGCATAAGATATTTAAGACGGGGAACTGTTTTTACGGAGAGAGTTGTCCGTATCTGGATTGAACTGCCAGACGAAGCTATAGAAGCTGATACAATTATGATATTTAAAAGACATTTGGTTGGGCATGGATAGAAAGGATTTATAGGGAATTGTGCCAAATGCAGACAAATGGGACTAACTTTATATGCCAACCTGGACAGCACAGACAAGGTGGGCCGAATTATCCGTTTCCGTGCTCTACAGCTCAATGGCTCTATTGAAACAAAATATTTCTTAAGTATTTTGCTAAAAATCATGGAACTGCAGAAATATTTATTTACAGTTCAGTACACGAACTATGCCTACGTTATATCAAGATGTGCTTACCACAAGGCAATTTGCCGATCCTTGCTACGCTGTGTATATTTCCATCACTGATTTTCACAATTTGGCCATCTGCTGTTCCAGTGAATATCACATCTATAGAGACAAGAATTCAGTTGCCTTAACATCTTACCTGAAGGAAGATCAAATTCTCACTTTTAATTTTATTTTGAAACTGAAAAGATGGTATATGTAAGAACTATATTCTGCATTCTGTGTCTTCCCCTTTGCTCTTCCTATTGGACTTGAGTTTGAACTATTGTATTCATGGATAGTATTAACTGATCTGTTTGGATATCATTCAAAATAAAGCTTTTCTTTGTATGTGTGGTATGCGTGGTATGTGTACCTTGGTATGCGTGACAATAATAAACCTAAACTGGTTGTACGCAACAAATGCTTTTCACTGTGCCTCGGTACATGTGACAATAAACTGAACTCAAACTTAAAATCGTGGAAGTCCTGAAGTTATTTTCAAGTATTTGTACTTATAAAGTATTTATAATATAAACTATTTTGGTTACCTCGTAATATGGTTATTAATTTATTGTATTGCTGGTTGTACATTTACCTCTGTGTAATTTGGGTAATAGATCTGCAAAGCTGCAGCAGGTAAGAATGTCATTGTTCTATTGCTGCTACAAATGACAGTTTAGAGTGTTAGGAAGAAGACTGAAAAGCAGGACTTCTAGGGTGGTTATCACTGGAATGCTTCCAGTACCTCGTGCTGGTGCGGGGAGGAACAGGGAGATAGGGGATCTGAATCTGTGGCTGGGGCAGGTACAGGGAGCAAGGATTTAGCCTTTTCGACCACTGGGATCTCTTCCGGGGCAGGGGTGACCTGTACAAAAGGGACGGGTTGTACCTTAACTGGAGGGGGACCAACGTTCTGACAGGCAGGTTTACTAGTGCTACACGTGTGGGTTTAAACAAAATAGTGGGGGGGGGGGGGGGGGGGGGGGGGGGGGGGGGAGGGATGGATTGACAAATTGAGAGTATAAAGATGGAGTTAAAGGGGAAGAGAGTTCAGGAAAAGTTACAAAAGACTCCTGAATTAATGGGAAGGAAATTTCGAGAAGGGATAAGAGAGTAAGGTCAGGGCCAATAGTGGCCGGAGTGAGAGGGGAGGCGAATACCAAAGTCAAAGTGTTGTATTGAATGCGTGAAGTATAAGAAATAAAGTGGATGAGCTTGAGGCTCAGTTAGAAATTGTATGATGTTGTGGGAATTATAGAGACATGTCTGCAAGAGGGCCAGGACTGGGAACTGAATATTCAAGGGTGTACGTCCTATCGAAAAAACAGACAGGTGGGCAGAGGAGGTGGGGTTGCCCTGTTGGTGAGGAATAAAATCCAGTCCCTTGCAAGGGATGACATTGAAACAGGGGATGTAGAGTCAGTATGGATGGAACTGATGAATTGTAAAGGTAAAAAGGTAAAAAGACCCTAATTGGACTTAACTACAGGCCCCCAAACAGTAGCCTGGATATAGGGTGCAAGTTGAATCAAGAGTTACAATTGGCATGTCGTATAGTAATGCTATGGTTGTTCTGGGAGATTTCAACATGCAGGTAGACTGGGAAAATCAGGTTGGTACTGGACCCCAAGAAAGGGAGTTTGTGGAGTGTCTCCGTGATGGATTCTTAGAGCAGCTTGTACTGGAGCCTACCAGGGAGAAGGCAATTCCAAGAGTGAATTCTGGATTTGTGTAATGAACCGGATTTGATAAAGGGAACTCGAGGTAAAGAAGCCATTCGGAAGTAGTGACCATAATATAATATTTTAATGTACAATTTGAGAGGGAGAAGGGTAAATCGGAGGTGTCATTACAGTTGAACAAAGGGGACTATGGAGCCATGAGGGAGGAGCTGGAGTTAGCTGATTGATCATTGGAACAACAACGGCAGGTATTTCTGGGAATAATACAGAAGGTGCAGGATCCGTTCATTCCAAAGAGGAAGAAAGATTCGAGGGTAGTAAGGGGCGACCGTGGCTGACAAGGGTTTGGACACGCTAGAGGCAGGAAACATGTTCCCAACGTTGGGGTGGTCCAGAACCAGGTCACAGTTTAAGAATAAGGGGCAAGCCATTTAGAACGGAGATGAGGAAATACTTTTTCACACAGAAAGTTGTGAGTCTGTGGAATTCTCTGCCTCAGAGGGCGGTTGGGAATGGTTCTCTGGATGCTTTCAAGAGAGAGTTAGATAGAGCTCTTAAAGATAGCAGTCAAGGGATATGGGGAGAAGGCAGGAACGGGGATACTGATTATGGATGATCAGCTATGTTCACATTGAATGGTGGTGCTGGTTCGAAGGGCCAAATGGCCTCCTCCTGCACCTATTGTCTAAATACTCTTCACTCGTTTGAGATTACATTCACAAACTTAAAAACTCTCACTCCCCCACCCAACCCTTCATTCTCTGTGCCCCTCCTGGACTACACCTATTTCTCCTCTCTCCCACCCACCTATACTCTGGCTACATAATTCACACCTCTTCTGTCCTTATCTTACACCTTCCACCTTTTCATTTCTAGCCTTTGTCTATCCAAACCCACCCTTGCCTGTGTTCACTTACTACCTGCCACACTTTGCCCAGCTCTTCCTCTCTTCCAGCTTTCTCCAGTCTCACTACACAGTCTGAAGAAGGCCCCCGACTCTAAAAGTTGCCTATCCACGTTCTTCAGAGATGATGCCTGACCTGCTGAGCTACTCCAGCAGTGTTGCTTTTTTTTAAAATTAAACTTGCATAATTTTCCTTCTCAAGAGTCACATTTAATATACGAATAATCAGGGCGCATCCATACCTCCAAGGTGTGCAATAGATTCTGGTCCATAAAGCTGTCCTTCCCACAAGCATTCAGCCTGCCTTAGCTTATCATTTGCTTCCAATGGACCGACCAGCAAGGGAGGCTCCTTATAACTGGAGGTGAGAGGGGGAACGGAAATAAAACATAGATCATCAGTCTGAAGTCAGCAGACACAAGAAACTGCAGATGCTGGTTTATACCAAAGATAAACACAGAGTGCTGGAGTAACTCAGCAGGTCAGGCAGCATCTCTGGATAAAATGGATAGGTGACATGTCAGGTCCCTTCTTCAAACTGGCAAGCTCTAGTTCATCCTTCAACGTTAATCTTCTCAGATTTTCCAGAGTGCTAATCCTCTTTACTGCAAATATTCACACAATGTAATAATTCAACATGGTAACCTTTTTATTAATATCATCACCATAGTCTATGTTTATAGAATCTATCCTATATAATATTTTTGTGTTGATTTCAGATCAGAGATCACTTCTGGAACAAGGCTGGGATCCTTTACAAGTCTGGGAGGTGAAACATCGAGGAGCGTAGGCCTGGAAAGAGCTATTTAGCAGCAGCCGCAGCAGACTGTGCTATGACCTGCAGTGGTGCATCCGTGGCAGGATACAGTTTACAGCTGTGACATTGACTGCTGCAAACCCACTCAAGTCTGTATTGATATTTAGGCAATTAGATAGCCAACTTTATTTTTATCTCACATTCCGCTTGGGTAGCTCACACCACAATATTGACCTTGAATTCTCCAGTTTCAAGTATTGCCCCCTCCTTTCCCGTCCCCCAACTTTGCTGTGCACACATTACCCTCACCATCTCCCAACCCCGTCACCCTGTTCCTTTCCTACTCCACCAAACAATGCTCTCCCATCCCATTTCCCCTTTACCCCCCCCCCCCTTCCCTTCCACCATATCCCTCCCTCTGGCTTTACATTTCACTCCTCCTCTTCTCTCTTTACCCCTTTGTCTCCTTTTCACCTCCAGCCTTTGTCACTTACTCTGCCCATCACCCCCTCCCCCCCCCCCCCTGGATCCACCATCATTTGAGGCTTTGCCCCGAGCCATCTCTCTTTTCTAGCTTTCTCTCCCACCAACACCCCATCAGTTTGATGAAAGGTCCTGACCCAAAATGTCCTCTGTCCATTCCCTCAACTGATACTGTCTGACCCATTCACTGAGTTCCTCTACCACTTTCTGTTTTGCTCAAGATTCCAGTATCTGCAGTTCCTTGTGTCTCTGTATTCAATCTACTAGCTTCCCAGCAACCATCAGGCTCATGGACAATGCACAACTCTAACCTCAGCAACCATGATGTTCTATCAACTGTGTCTTTGGTTGCACTATGGACTTCTATTTTTATTACAGTTACCTAGAATGAATGTTATACATTTATTGTGGTATTGATTATACATTATGTGTGTTATTGCAATCACAGGCCTGCTAAGCAGAAGGAATTTCATTTTTCTGTTGCCAATATGACAATTAAATACTCCAGATGTTAGGAAGTGTTTGAAATTTGCAAAAATTGGTAGCCATCAAGAAAAATATTAAAATTACTTTTTATAAAAGTAGAATTGTTGCCTTTTCCAAGTGGCCATTGTGCAACTGCAGCTTACTGACTAAAGTACTGTCCTCAGAGTATAGAGGGTGTGTGGAACATGCGGCCAGAGGTGGTCATTGAGGCAGGTACTGTATAACAACATTTAAAAGACACTTGGACAGGTATATGGATATGGCAGGTGTGACTAATGTTGATGGGATACATGGACAATTGGGCTGAAGGGCCTGTTTCTGTGCTGTACGTCTATGATCCAATGCAAATGGAGCCTTACCTGAAAGGTTGGGGGTTTATTGGCGACTGCAGCAGCAGCGCTGCTGTCAGTAATGGAACCACAAGAGTCACCACAAGAGTTGTCAGCGTTATCCGGAACACCTTCCCACTGTACGCACTGGAAGAGACACATGTAACAATTTGCGATGGTTACCATGAATTGTAAGTTGGGAGATTCATTTGTTTTGGTAGGGAAGATTCAAACAAGAGGGCATGACATGAGAATTAAGGGACAGAGGTTTCGGGGTAACGTGAGGGGGAACTTCTTTACTCAGAGGGTGGTGGATGTGTGGAATGAGCTTCCAGCAGAGGTGGTGGAGGCAGGATCGATTTTAACATTTAAAAGTAAAGTGGATAGGTATATGGACGTGAAGGGAATGGAGGGGTATGGTCTGAGTGCAGGTAGATGGGACTAGGGGAAAACAAATGGTCGGCACGGACTGGAAGGGCCGAGAGGGCCTGTCTCCGTGCTGTAATTGTTATATGGTTATATGGTTTATATGGTTTTACCTTACTTTTGCAATTACAGCGTGTGGGGCATGTTTGAAAGAGATTGCAAAGGGTGATCTGTTGAACCTGGCCGGTGAAGTGGAAGTTATGGGGCAGAGGAGCTTTGTCCTTGCCCTATCCAGGGGAGGGGTATGAGTACATGTCCAGGCAGTACATTAGATGTGATCAAGAACAAAGGGGGACCTGGTGTGGGGAAGGCACTCTAGTTTTAAAATGCTCTCTCCAGGGGATAAGCCTGCATTTGTTTGTTTGTTCCGTTGAAGGCGCTGTGCACACGGCAACCAGCCAACAGTCGCTTGTCTTTTTCTTTTGTTTTCACTTTTAATTTAATTTTAGTTTCAAGTTTGCGTGGACCTTGTTGTGTGCTATGACGGCTGGCAGATCAATTTCCCTCCAGGGATGAATAAAGTATCGTATCGAACACTATGACCCCGTCCCGTCATACAGCACATCTGGATACCATGTGGTGTTTGTCCCTCACTGCATTTAGTCCACCGTCCTTCCCTCCAACATGCATCACTGCATTTAATTTGCCAATACTCTTTGTTGCACCCCTGCATTTAGTTCGCCAACACTCTCTGCATGCACCACTGTATTTAGTTGGCCAACACTCTCTACATATAGACCACTGCATTTAGTCCACCAACCCAGGCTCAAACATGCGCCACACTATTTAGCTGATCGACCTTCCTCTCCATCATGCACTATTGCTGTATCAACGCTATCCTCTATCCTTTAGCCAGCCCATTGACACCCCTCTTACAACTTGTAATACATTTAGCCCACAAGCCCTCTTCAGCAGTTTGCACTGCTGTATTGCCCGTTCCTGCAACTTGTACCAATGTATTGCCCACCAGCCCACATGCAATTTGCATCGCCGTATTGCCCTCCTGCAGATTGCACCACTGCATTGCCCTCTCCAGCAGTTTCCACCGCTGCATTGCCTTCTCCAGCAGTTTCCACCGCTGCATTGCCATCTCCTGCAGTTCCCACCACTGCATTGCCCTCTCCTGCAGTTTGCACCGCTGTATTGCCCGCTCTTGCAGTTTGCACCGGTACATTGCCCTCTCCTGCGGTTTGCACCCGTACATTGCCCTCTCCTGCAGTTTGCACCGGTACATTGCCCTCTCCTGCAGTTTGCACCGGTACATTGCCCTCTCCTGCAGCTTGCACCGGTACATTGCCCTCTCCTGCAGTTTGCACCGGTACATTGCCCTCTCCTGCAGTTTGCACCGGTACATTGCCCTCTCCTGCAGTTTGCACCGGTACATTGCCCTCTCCTGCAGTTTGCACCGGTACATTGCCCTCTCCTGCAGTTTGCACCGGTACATTGCCCTCTCCTGCAGCTTGCACCCGTACATTGCCCTCTCCTGCAGCTTGCACCGGCACATTGCCCTCTCCTGCAGTTTGCACGGGTACATTGCCCTCTCCTGCAGTTTGCACCCGTGCATTGCCCTCTCCTGCAGTTTGCACCGGTACATTGCCCTCTCCTGCAGTTTGCACCGGTACATTGCCCTCTCCTGCAGTTTGCACCGGTACATTGCCCTCTCCTGCAGTTTGCACCGGTACACATTGCCCTCTCCTGCAGCTTGCACCGGCACATTGCCCTCTCCTGCAGTTTGCACGGGTACATTGCCCTCTCCTGCAGTTTGCACCGGTACATTGCCCTCTCCTGCAGCTTGCACCCGTACATTGCCCTCTCCTGCAGTTTGCACCGGTACATTGCCCTCTCCTGCAGTTTGCACCCGTACATTGCCCTCTCCTGCAGTTTGCACCCGTACATTGCCCTCTCCTGCAGTTTGCACCGTACATTGCCCTCTCCTGCAGTTTGCACCCGTACATTGCCCTCTCCTGCAGTTTGCACCGGCACATCGCCCTGTCCCGTACATTGAGCCCGCGTTCTGATTGCACCGGACCAAAACATCCGTCTGACGGAAAAGGGCCCTGTGATCAACGTCCCTCGCACGGCCTGAATCTCCGCCAGGCCAGGCCAGGCCAGGCCAGTACCTGACGTGCTTGGTGTCCACATCCCGGGACTCATCCGCCACGACCCGCGACTGCTGGAGCCGGCGCTGCCGCAGCCCCTCGCCCTCCTTCATCCTCCCTCCCGCGCATGCGCCGAAGCAGTCAAGCTACGCCATTCACCCAGTGCGCATGCGTCCGAGCCACCTGCCCGCGCCTCCCCGTGCGCCTGCGCAGAGCCCCCGGCCCCGCCCCTCCTCCCCGCGCGCTCTCTCCGTGCGGCCACGCGGCCGACGTCACGTCCCGCCCGCCGCGTCGCTGACGTCACGTGCAGGAAGGAACTGCAGATGATAGGTCGCACTGAAGATAAATGCAGAGTGCTGGAGGAACTCAGGCAGCATCTCTGGTGTTTGGAGGCAAATGAAACTTTAACGCTACTCGAAATTTACTTAAACTTTATTTAAGCTTTAAGCAACTCATGTCCGTAATCCATAACTTCAAAGCGTCTGGAAAATATCGCTGATTCCGCCGACCCGAGACCCCGCACATGCGCACATTCTGGAAAGGCCCCATTAATGCTCACTCTTCATTCTCCCCTCCTATTTATAAGTTGAGACGGTCAGGAGGTTTAATATGTCTTGATGACTGTCGCAGCACTGGAGCATCAGGAGATAATGGTGTTTCAATAGCTGGTGGTACATATATTGCTTGGTCATCAACTTCACTCATATTGGGAGTGTTGAAGGAAGTTCTCGATTAATATTATCAAAGAGTGATGGAGCTGATGGAGAAGACGGACATGGTGCAAGGTCACAAAGTGGGACAGTTGACTGACGTCCATCCTGATACTTGATAGTTGCATAAGAAGGGTTGACATCAGTCAGTTCAACTTCTTCAACAAAAGGCTCATTCTTATTTGATCGGACATAACGACGAAGCAACACGGTCCCTGGGCTAGTCAACCATGATGGCAGAGAAGTACCACTAGAAGAACGTCGTTTGAAGTTAAAGGACCGCTCATGCAGAGTAGTATTGGTAGCAGTTGACAGTAGAGATCTGATGGAGTGTAATGCATCTGGTAGAACATACTCCCACTGCTGATCTGGTATGTCATTTGACTTTAAAGCCAGTTTCACTGCTTTCCAAATGATTCTGTTATACCTCTTAACCTGACCATTTCCAATAGGGTGATATGGTGTTGTTTTACTTGTTGCAATTCCTCTATTCGAAAGGTAGTCTTTTAAATCTTTTGACATGAATGAGGTGCCCCTATCAGAATCTACGTAACTTGGAAATCCACAGAAAAAAACAGTTGATCTAAACATTTGATAACCGTAGCAGCTGACATATTTGGACAAGGAAAGGCAAATGGAAACCTTGATTATTCATCATCTAAGGTAAGTATATAAACATTTTGAGAGGATGGTAAAGGCCCTTTGAAGTCAATACTCAAACGTTCCATAGGTTGAGTAGCTTTGATCAATCTTCCTTCTTCAGGATGGAAGAATCTTGGTTTTAATTCAGCACAGATTCTACATGAAGCACACGTCATCTTCACATCTTCTGTAGAGAAAGGTAAGTTTTTGGAACGAACATAGTGTAACAAACGAGTGACTCCAGGATGACACAGCCCATTGTGAAGATCAGTGAGTGCAGAAGAATGAAAAGAGGCACAAAATGCTCGAGTTAATGTATCCGGAGCAACATTATCCTTAACAGGGCAGTACTCAATTGAATAACTATGCAGAAAATTCAATCCTCCATTTATGAATTTTACTGTTTTTAATCTTCGTTCGTTTCCGATTATCCAGCATAAAAGCAACTGAACACTGATCTGTTATCAAAGTGAAGTGCTGGCTAGCAAGGAAATGACTCAATTTTCTCACTGCTGCAATAATTGCTGTGGCTTCCTATTCGACGGGTAGGTAGTGCAATTCACTACCTTGGAGAGTACGAGACATGAAAGCCACTGGTCGTCCTACTTGATTTAATGTTGCTGATACTGCTAAACCAGAGGCATCACATTCAACAACAAAGGGGAGATTCTCATCGATGGCGTGTAATGTCGCAGATTCCAATTGTTCCTTTAAATAAGTAAAGGCACCAATTGCTGTAGAGTCAAGGGGGAAAGATTTTGCTCTAGTCAAAGGTTGAATTTTGTCAGAAAAATTTGGTATCCATTTAGCATAATATGCAAACATACCAAGAACCCTTCGTAGAGAGTTTAATGTAGCTGGAACAGGTATCTCTTGGAGTGGACGGAGTCTTTCTGGATCAGGCTTGATATTATAATTTCCAACCCAATAACCAAGAATATTAATTGATGACACTGATGTTATTGACTTTGCCTCATTTAATGGTAGATTTCTAGAATGTACAACTTCTAAAAACCATTGTATATTTTTGTCATGTTCAGCTTGGTCTTTTCCTGCAATAGTTATATTATCAAGATAAGGGAAGGTATCTTTAAGGTTTTCCTGTTCAACAAGTTTGTCCATCTCTCTGAAAAACAGCCACACCATTAGTTACACCAAAAAGAACTCTGCAGTAGTGGTATAATTTTCCATTTGCTTCAAACACAGTGTATTTCTTCTCTAATTCTTTCAAAGGAATTTGGTAGTAAGCACTTTTTAGGTCAAAAGTAGAGAATATCTTATACTTAGCTAAAGTTTTGATAATCTCTTCTATACGAGGTAATGGATATGCATCAAGCTCCGTGAACTGGTTTATAGTTTTAGAGTAATCAATGCAGAGTCTCTTTCTATGTCTCTCCAAGGGGTCCTTAACCACGACAACTTGTGCCCTCCAAGGCGAAGAGCTGGGTTCCATGATACCTTCTCGTAAAAGATGAGTTACTTCTGTGTTGATAACGTTTCTGTCAATTTGACTAAAATGTCTTGATTTTGTGGCAATTAGACAATAAATTAGTGATTAATGAAGGACTTTCAACAGATGCAGCAGAAAAACCACACAATACAAGACCAGGCATAGTTCCTTCATACATTATTTGAAGTGAACTGTGCTGTTTCTGAAAATCCTGATCTAGAATTATATCGCTACACACATTTTTCAAAATACCAAGACATACAGATTTATACTAGTTTTGTTCAGAATAAAGTCTACAATACAAGATCCAATAATTTGTGTATTGAGAGTTGTCAGAGCCATCGGGATTTCTCTATTTGAAGGAATTATAGTTAGATTTAGTCGAAACACAACTTGTTCACATAAAACTTTCTGAACGGCCAGAGTGGATACCATTGTAGCTGCGTGAGACAAGCTCTGAGGAAATGCAGCTGTTATTGCACGTAAAGAGGGCATATACATGGCAGCAGTCACACTTTTAGTGGTTGCTTTGGACTTGCATACTCTAGAATAATGTCCCTTCTTGCCACAACTATTACAAGTTGCCTCTCGAGCAGGACATATCTTTCTATTATGAATATTACCCCCGCAAAAGTAACACTTCCTTTTAGAATAAGTATATACTGCAGCAAGGGCACCTTTATCAGTAGAAATTGTTTCAGCTTGTTCCATATTAGTATTTCGGTGAGATTCTTTTGTAGTAGTTGCAGCAGAATACACATTTTACTTCGGAGTCACGTGAGTGACTACGTGAAGACCCCGCCAGCACGCATAAGTCCAAACGAACCGCTACGAGACTGACTGCGGAGCACCGCGGGAATGCGGGCAGTCAGCAGTGGCCGGCTTTTCCAGGGCTGCTCGTTGTTGAAACAGCAGCCCCTGACTTGACACCGCCCGTAGGTGCACCTCGGACTGGCAGCAAAGCCATCCGGAAGTTGGGCAAGCCCGTTGACTCGGCAGGGTCCGGGCTGGAAGACTCACCGCCTGCGGGAAGCGACAGCGGTCAATTATCCCGCATGGAGCAGATGGTGGAGCAATTGCTCCAACGTGACCTACTCCAGCAGGAGTCTGGTCACCCTGGGTCACCTAGCAGACCCATGGCAGCACCTTTTACAGGGCTGCCAAATGTCTCACCCTCTTCGCAGGGGAGCATAAGGAGTCATATCTGGGCTGACTCTGAACAGGGGGATTTGGCAAAAGAATCATCCAACTTGCTAGGGGTGCAAGAACAGGAGCTACTCAGCATGGTGTCCTAGTTCACGATGCCTTCACAGAAGGGACTGCCGTTGCAGCCACAGCTGACAGCCAGTATAAATTACCTGACAACAAATCAACTACAGGAACAAGCCATGAACGACACGGCAGCCAAATATCTAGCTCCGGAGAACTGCATCTCCCTCAACGTGCCTGCGGTAAATAACCCCAATCCTGGCATTAGGAGCCAGGAAGTAAAGATGCAGAAAATCCTGAAACTACTGGCCTCTTGGATGACAGCATTTGCCAGGTCAGTAGATGGGAAGGATATGTCGGAGGAGCAACAGGATGCCCTGGCACTCTTCTGTAATGCACAGTTTGAGATCAACTGTTTCAGGAAGAGTGTCATCCGACCTGCACTAAACCCAAAGTTCGCGGGGTTGTGCAGAACCAGCAGCTACTCTGTTGTTCGGGGACAACCTGCCCAAACAGGTAAAAGACCTCGACGAAGAGGCAAAGGCCGTCGGCATGATTAAAGTGCCGGCCGCTACCAGGTCCTCGTATACTCGGCGGCAGCACCCCTACGCATCCACCAGCAGGCCGCATTATCACAGCAAAAGAACAGCTGGTGAAAGCTCGAAGGCCGTACAACCTACACAAAGGTCTTTTTTAGGCCATGCCCCAGAACGGCCTTCCTGGAAGATGCGCCAACCCCACACCACAGCGCCTCCACCTCCCAGGAACCAAGGACGGAGGAAACCAACACAGCACCACCGGTAACCATGGAGGTAGGTGGGTCTGGTTACCCCCGGAACATAGCATGCGTAACTTCTTCACAGGTTGGGGGAAGGTTACACTTGTTTAGGGATGCATGGAGTTCTATAACTTCTGATCCTTTCATACTGCAAAGTATTCAGGGATACAAAATTGAATTTGTGCACAAACTCCTCCTTCCGGTTCAGCATGCACCTAGCCGAAAGTTTGTGCTTTCACAAAAAGAGAAATTGGAAGGTCATGCGGAACTATTAAGACTACATACAAAAGGAGTAATTGAGAAAACCAAACATGAATCTCTTGAGTTTGTATCAAACATCTTCACCAAAAACAAAAAAGATGGCGGATGCCGCATCATTATTGATTTGACACAACTGAATACTTTTGTGCAGTACACCCACCTCATAATGGAAACGTTTGTTACTGCCTGTAAGAGGTACTTCATGGCTTGCATCGACCTAAATAATGCATACTATTCAGTACCAATAGAGAAAGATCACCGCAGATATTTGAAATTTATCTGTATGGGGCAGCTCTGGCAATATAAAGTGCTGCCTAATGGATTAACATCAGCCCCCAACAAGGAAACTGGTCTTGGCGTTTCTTCGGAAACAAAAACATATTGTCATGGCATATCTCGATGACATCTTAATTGAGGGAAAAACCTTGGAGTTGGCCAAATTGGCTGTCTCAGCCACCAAGCTCCTATTTCAAGAATTGGGGTTTATCATCCATACAGACAAATCCAAGTTAATGCTTTCTACGACTATGAACTATTTGGGGTTCACGATTGACTCTGTTCGTATGTCTGTCACTTTGCCAAAGGACAAAGCAACAGACTTGATAGAGGCATGCAACAGCCTTGTTTACGTCAGTAAACCATCTATTCGGCAAGTAGCCAGGGTAATTGGGAAGTTCGTGGCTGCACACAATTTGGACCCTCACATTACCAAAATCTACAGAGGACCAAAATTGCAGCACTCAAACACCATGCTGGCCACTTTGACAGGCAAATGCAGTTACCAGCCAAAGCAAAATTGGAATTGCGATGGTGGATTAACAATGTTCGACATTGCTCTAATCCCATCACAGTCACAAACCCTTCGGTTGTGTTACAAACTGACGCCAGCGCTCACGGCTAGGGAGCAACCAATACCACCTCCAGTTGCGGTGGTAGATGGAATGCACACGAGTGAACCTTACTTCAGACACTGGGTATGAATCATCTAGAGATGTTGGGAGCGTTTCGCGGACTTCAGGCTTACTGTTCAGACATGCACCATCTGCATGTTCGGCTACAAATTGATAATACCACCATGGTGGCATACATTAATCATATGGGTGGAATTAAGTCTATATCTTGTGATGAATTGGCCAATACAATCTGGCACTGGTGCATAGAAAGAAACATTTGGATATCAGCTACTTACCTTCCGGGTAAGCTCAATACAGTGGCGGACACCAGGTCACGCAAATTCAATGACAACACCGACTGGATGTTGGACCACCAGGTATTTACTGACATTGTAGCTCGGTATGGAACGCCAGATATTGACCTTTTTGCATCCAGACTTAATCACCAGATACCAACATATGTTGCATGGGAACCAGACCCTGGACGCTTTCTCGCTACACCGGCGGGATTTGTTTTTCTATGCATTTCCCCCCTTCTGCCTCATCAGTCGGGTCTTGCGAAAAATTCAACAAAACTCAGCATCGGGTATTTTGCTTGTACCCGATTGGCCCTACTCTGCCATGGTTCCCTGTGGTACTCGACATGGTCTCAGAACCATGTATTCCAATCTCCAAACGCCCGAGTTTGCTGGTACATCCTGTGACAGGGGAGAGTCACCCGTGCCATGACCGAATGAACCTATTGGTGTGCAGGATTTGAAAAGACCACTCCTGGAATTTGGACTGTCGGACCGAACTATGAACATCATCACGGCATCATGCAGAGAGTCCACCAGGAAACAGTACCTCACCTATATCAAAAAATGGGAGGTATTTTGTACCAGGTCAAACACTACTTAACGCAATAGAAAGGAATGACATTAGCTTGGAGGATGTGGAATCGATATGGGTAGAGCTGCTAAGGGGCAGAAAACGCTAGTGGGTGTTGTGTACAAGCCACCTAACAGTAGTAGTGGTGTTGGGGATGGCATCAAACAGGAAATTAGAAATGCGTGCAATTAAGGTAAAACCGTTAGAATGGGTGACTTCAATCTACATATAGATTGGGTGAATCAAATTGGCAGGGGTGCTGAGGAAGAGGATTTCTTGGAATGTATGCGGGATAGTTTTCTAAACCAATATGTGGAGGAACCAACGAGAGAGCAGGATATTCTAGACTGGATATTGAGTAATGAGGAGGGGTTAGTTAGCAGCCTTGTTGTATGTGGCCCCTTGGGCAAGAGTGACCATAATATGGTTGAGTTCTTCATTAGGATGGAGAGTGACATTGTTAATTCAGAAACACGGGTCCTGAACTTAAAGAAAGGTAACTCTGAGGGTATGAGACGTGAATTGGCCAAGATGGACTGGCAATTGATTCTTGAAGGGTTGATGGTCGATATGCAATGGAAGGCATTTAAAGATTGCATGGATGAACTACAACAATTGTTCATCCCAGTATGGCAAAAGAATAAATCAGGGAAGGTGGCGCATCCGTGGATAACGAGGGAAATCAGGGATAGTATCAAAGAAAAAGATGAAGCGTACAAATTAGCCAGAAAAAGCAACCTACCAGGGGACTGGGAGAAATTCAGAGACCAACAGAGGAGGACAAAGGGCTTAATTAGGAACGGGAAAATGGAGTATGAAAGAAAACTGGCAGGAAACATAAAAACTGACTGCAAAAGTTTTTATCGATATGTGAAGCGCAAAAGATTAGTTAAAACAAATGTAGGTCCCTTGCAGTCAGAAACGGGTGAATTGATCATGGGGAACAAGGACATGGCAGACCAATTGAATAACTACTTTTGTTCTGTCTTCACTAAGGAAGACATAAATAATTTACCGGAAATAGCAGGGGATCGCGGGTCAAATGAGATGGAGGAAATGAGTGAAATCCAGGTTAGCCGGAAAGTGGTGTTAGGTAAATTGAATGGATTAAAGGCCGATAAATCCCCAGGGCCAGATAGGCTGCATCCCGGGGTACTTAAGAAGTAGCCCCAGAAATAGCAGATGCCTTAGTGATATTTTTTCAAAACTCTTTAGATTCTGGAGTAGTTCCTGAGGATTGGAGGGTAGCTAATGTAACCCCACTTTTTAAAAAGGGAGGGAGAGAGAAAATGAGGAATTACAGACCAGTTAGTCTAACATTGGTAGTGGGAAAACTGCTAGAGTCAGTTATTAAAGATGGGATAGCAGCGCATTTGGAAAGTGGTGAAATCATTGGACAAAGTCAGCATGGATTTACGAAGGGTAAATCATGTCTGACGAATCTTACTGAATTTTTTGAGGATGTAACTAGTAGAGTGGATAAGGGAGAAGCAATGGATGTGTTATATCTGGACTTTCAGAAGGCTTTCGACAAGGTCCCACACAAGAGATTGGTATACAAACTTAAAGCACACGGTATTGGTGGTTCAGTATTGATGTGGATAGAGAACTGGCTGGCAGACAGGAAGCAAAGAGTAGGAGTGAACGGGTCCTTTTCAGGATGGCAGGCAGTGACTAGTGGGGTGCCACAAGGCTCAGTGCTGGGACCCCAGCTATTTACAATATACATTAATGATTTGGACGAGGGAATTAAATGCAACATCTCAAAGTTTGCGGATGACACAAAGCTGGGGGGCAGTGTTAGCTGTGAGGAGGATGCTAGGAGGCTGCAGGATGACTTGGATCGACTGGGTGAGTGGCCAAATGCATGGCAGATGCAGTATAATGTGGATAAATGTGAGATCCACTTTGGTGGCAAAAACAGAAAGTTAGACTATTATTTGAATGGTGACCGATTAGGAAAAGGGGAGATGCAGCGAGACCTGGGTGTCATGGTACACCAGTCATTGAAAGTAGGCATGCAGGTGCAGCAGGCTGTGAAGAAAGCGAATGGTATGTTGGCATTCATAACAAAAGGATTTGAGTACAAGAGCAGGGAGGTTCTACTGCAGTTGTACAGAATCTTGGTGAGGCCACCTGGAGTATTGGGTACAGTTTTGGTCTCCTAATCTGAGGAAAGACATTCTTGGCATAGAGGGAGTACAGAGAAGGTTCACCAGACTGATTCCTGGGATGGCACGACTTCCATATGAAGAAAGACTGGATAGACTCGGCTTGTACTCGCTGGAATTTAGAAGATTGAGGGGTGATCTCATAGAGACTTACAAAATTCTTAAGGGGTTGGACAGGCTAGATGCAGGAAGATTGTTCCCGATGTTGGGAAAGTCCAGGACAAGGGGTCACAGTTTAAGGATAAGGGGTTAAAGAAGGAACTGCAGATGCTGGGGAATCGAGGGTACACAAAAGGCTGGAGAAACTCAGCGGGTGCAGCAGCATCTAAGGAGCGAAGGAGATAGGCGACGTTTCGGGTCGAGACCCTTCTTCGGACTGGTCAGGGATCACTCCCGAGGGCTGAGGGAGAGGTGGGAAGGGAAGGAGGCAGCAAGGGTTAACAGAATTGAGAAAATTCAATGTTCAAGCCCAGAGGATGCAGACTCCCCAAGCGGAATATGAGGTGCTGTTCCTCCAACTTGCAGTGTTGCTCACTCTGGCCGTGGAGGAGGCCCAGGACCGAGAGGTCGGATACGGAATGGGAGGGGGAGTTGAAGTGCTGATGGGAAGATGTGGCGAGTGGAGGGGTCACATTGGAGGTGGCAAAACTGGCAGAGGACTATGTGTTGTATTTGCCGGCTGGTGGGGTGAAAGGTGAGGACCAGGGGGACTCTGCCCTGTTTGCGAGTGGGGGAATGGGGAGAGAGGGCAGTGTTGCGGGGTATGGAGGAGACCCTGGTGCGAGCCTCATCAATAGTGGGGGAGGGGAATCCCCATTCTCTGAAGAATGAGGCCATTTGTGATGACCTGGTGTGGAACACCTCATCCTGGGAGCAGATGCGGCGTAGACGGAGGAATTGGGAATAGGGGATGGAGTCCTTCCAGGTAGCTGTGGGAGTCAGTTGGTTTGTAGTGGATGTCGGTCAGGAGTGTATCACCTGCAATAGAGATGGTGAGGTCAAGGAATGGTAGGGAAATGTCGGAAATGGTTCAAGTGTATTTGAGTGCCGGATGGAAGTTGGTGGTGAAATGGATGAAGTCAGTCAGTTGTGTGTGGGTGCAAGAGGTGACACCAAAGCAGTCGTCGATGTAACGGAGGTAGAGGTCGGGGATGGGGCCCTGGTACGCCGAGAACAAGGATTGTTCGACGTACCCGACAAAGAGGCAAGCGTAGCTGGGGCCCATGCGTGTGCCCATAGCTACGCCTTGTGTTTGGAGGGAGTGGGAGGAGTCAAAAGAGAAGTTATTGAGGGTAAGGACCAACTCTGCTAGGTGGAGCAGGGTGTCAGTGGACGGGTATGGGTTGCTCCTCTGGTCGAGGAAGAACTGGAGGGCTTTGAGACCGTCCTGGTGGGGGATGGAGGTGTAAAGTGACTGGACGTCCATGGTAAAGATGAGAGGATGGGGGCCTGGAGAATGGAATGCGCGGAGCCGACGGAGAGTGTCTGAGGTGTCTTGAACATAGGTGGGGAGGGATTTAACAAAGGGGGATAGGATGGCGTCAAGGTATGTGGAAATGTGTTCGGTGGGGCATGAACAGGCAGAGACAATGGGTCTGCCAGGCCAGTCGGGTTTGTGGATTTTGGGGAGAAGGTAAAATCGGGCCGTGGGGGCTGGGAAACGATGAGGTTGGAGGCTCGGGGGGGGGGGGGGGGTAGGGAGCTGGAGCTGATGAAGTCAGTTATGGTGCTCGAGATGGTGGCCTGGTGTTCGTCAGTGGGGTCATGGTCCAGGGGTAAGTAGGAGGAGGTGTCCGAGAGTTGGCGCGCGGTCTCCGCTTTGTAGAGATCGACGCGCCAGACTACCACGGCACCCCCCTTGTCGGCGGGTTTGATAACCCAGTCTGGGTTGTTACGCAGTGAGTCGATGGCAGTACGTTCAGGGTGGAGAGATTGGAGTGAGACAGGGGAGTGGAGAAGTCGAGGCGGTTGATGTCCCGACGGCAGTTCTGGATAAATAGTTCTAGAGCCGGAAGGCTACGAGGGGGGGTCCAAGTGGAGGGGGTACGTGGGAGACAGGAAAAGGGATCATCAGTGGAGGGCGAGGACTTCTTCCCGTGGAAGAACGCTGTGAGGCGGAGGCGACGGTAGATAAGGGGGAAGTCTTTTAGGACCGAGATGAGAAAATCGTTTTTCACACAGAGAGTGGTGAATCTGTGGAATTCTACCAACTACCACAGAAGGTAGTTGAGGCCAGTTCGTTGGCCATATTTAAGAGGGAGTTGGATGTGGCTGAAGGGATCAGGGGGTATGGAGAGAAGGCAGGCACAGGATACTGAGTTGGATTATCAGCCATGATCATATTAAATGGTGGTGCAGGCTCGAAGGGCCGAATGGCCTGCTCCTGCACCTAATTTCTATGTTTCTATGTTTCCATGTTTACAACACAGCCACTATTACAGATGTGCTGGAGTTCTTGGCGAGCCTACATTTCGATGAAGGCTTGAGCTACAGTGCCATCAACTGTGCTAGAAGTGCCCTATCCTCATACCTGGGACAGGGGTTAGAAGACCATGGGGTCGGATCTCACCCTCTGGTGTCAAAACTTATGAGGGGTATTTTCAACTTGAATCCCTCCAGGCCTCGATATTCCCAGACCTGGGATATTGGCATTGTCCTAACCCTGCTCTGAGATTGGGCACCAGCTACATCCCTTTCACTAACTAAACTCACGTATGAAATAGTGATGCTGATGGCTCTTGTAACGGCGCAGTGGGTTCAGAGTCTGCACAAACTAAGACTGGTCATCATGGTAACATCCCAAAATAAGGTAACCTTCCACATTTATGAGTTACTTACAGAACAGGCCTGGATCATCTGGCCTCAAATTGGAGCTCCTGGCTTACACCATAGATAGTCGCCTATGTATAGTGACCCACCTTCTACATACCTGGAGGTCACCAAAAGTCTCAGGGGCATGGAAATGGCTCTATTGATAAACCATAAACGTCCTCATCATAGAGTAACCGTGCAAACCATCTCAAGATGGCTTAGGGTGGTATTAGGTGCAGCGGGGGTGGACACTGATGTTTTTAAATCTCATTCCACCAGGGCTGCAGCTACATCGGCAGAAGGATGATGTAAGTTCCTATGGACAACATCCTTGCAACGGCGGGTTGGTCTAATGAAAGAACCTTCCAGCGGTTTTATAACAAACCTGTGGCCATGCCTGAGACATTTGCAGACACGATTTTGAGTTCTGTATTATAATTTTCCCTGAAGTTAGGGGTTATTATTATTTGTTAATAAATACATTTTTATTTTTCAGCACTGTTTCATGTATGAAATACGTTAACATACTTCCTCCATTGGTTATAATGGCAGTGTGTGAGCATGGACTCGTTTCCAGGGCATAAAATCACAGAGCTTTGAAGTCTTCACGTAGTCACTCACATGACTCTGAAATAAAATAGTAAGATCAAATGAGAACTTACCAGTTTGAAGTTTGATCCTTATTTTATGAGGAGTTACGATGAGGAATTACGTGCCCTCCGCTCCCAAACCTCTATTATAAAGGTCAACTGGTATGTTAGTTCTCTTATCTTACAATCTTTAGTCACCTACTATCTGTGATTTCACACCGCTGCTTTGAAGAATGTCACGCATGCGTGCTGGCGGGGTCTTCAAGTAATCTCTCATCGTAACTCCTCATAAAATAAGGATCAAACTTCAAACTGGTAAGTTCTTGTTTAATCTTACTATTAGATGGTACATAAGCATCTGAATTTTTCAGAGCCAAGTCTAATGAGTAAGCTTGATTGTAAGCTGACTGTTGATCCAAGGTTTTGCTTTCTAATAGTCTCTGTCGTATTAAAGGTGATGCCAAACCATTGATAAAAGAGTCTCGAATAAGTTCCTGTCAGCTGTAACTGCTTTGAAGGCACAGTCTTTACTAAGTCTTTGAAGTTCTTGTAAAAATTCATCAAATGGACTTCCGGTGGCGCTATGCTGCAGTAAAGCCACGCGCCAGCTAGCTCCGACGAAAACCTGACTTTAAAGGAAAAGAACGGGACCGGTCCGCTGAAACGTACTGGCAGCTTTTAACGAGGGGTGAGTGACATCTTCAGACCGTGACTCCTGCCGTTTAAATGTCGTTAACTCGTTCACCCCCGTCGAAACCCTCTACAAAACGAACAGGCAGGACAAAGCCGCCAGAAGAAGAACCAGGCCAGACTGAAGCCTCGGCCTCAATTCCAACGCTGACCCAAGAAGCCACAGCCTAAAAAAATCGGATTGGAGGAATTTCGAGCTGTAGTTGGTGAGGAACTTTCAAGTATGAAGGATGAATTCAAGGAAATGAAAGATGAATTAACGTCAGTGAAAGGACTGAAGGGAGAAATATCAACTATCATCAGTGATAAGTTATCTTCAGTGAAGAAAGAAATATGTGACAGTATGAACGAACATATGGTGGAGGTAAACTCTAATCTACAAAAGTTGGAATCCGAATTTAGCAGTAAGTTGGAACCTATATTACTATGATATAACAACATGACGAGGCTATACGCCAGTTGGAAATACTAGCTGAGTCAAGTGCTGAAACAACAAAAAGAGTATTAAAGGAGACTCAGCTTCTATCTGACTTAAGTAACTGAAAAATGTATTGATCTAGATGGACGCTCTAAACGTCAGAACTTAAGGATTGTTGGAGTTAACAAAGGTAAAGAGAAAGATAAAAACCTCTGTGACTTCACTGCTGAACTCCTACAAGATGTTTTACAACTGGATGCAAAACCTTTGCTGGACCGAGCCCACAGAGCACTGAGAGCTCGACCAGGTACTGGCGCCCCCCGCCAGACATCTGACATTGAAGGTGCACTGGTGTCATGTTTTAGAAGTTATTTTGATGAGAATTGGCGCCAGCAGAAAAGTAACATACCAAGGCGACAATATTCGTATTTTCAGAGATTATTCTGCTGAGGTTGTTAAGAGAAGAGCACTTTTTAATGAGACAAGAGCAATCCTGAGAAAGATCCCATCGCGCAGATATGGACTGCTGTACCCTGCCAAGCTGTGAGTCACCTACAAGGATAAAGAATCCTTCTTTATTGATCACAAAAAAGCACTCGAATTCTCTCGGGAGATGAAAAGTCGTTGAAGGAGCGAATAACATCCCACGGCTTTAATAGCCGGCAGAGAACTGATTGGACTCTAAGGACTTTAAGATCTAACTTTAGTGAACAAGTTAGATTACTATTAATTACTACTAATCTACTAATAAAAAATTAATATTAATTACTATCAATAAGAAGTTCAAGTAATACTTGACTTATGTAAACTTACTACTAATCACTACTAATAAAAAAATAATATTAACTAGACCGTTGGGTCTGTTCCCTCAACGCGCGTTTGCGGGATGTGGCGTCACACACACTAAACACCCCCACACTAACTATCCCCTTGATATTATATTAATATTATTAATTAGATCCTTTTACCCCATAACCGCCCTATCCACTGACGCATAGCCCCCAACTCGCAGGCGTGTCTAGATAGGGAGAGGGGGGTAGAGAGTGAGGGCAGAGAGAGAATGAGAGACAGTGAGGGAGGCAGAGACAGCAGGGAAAGAGACAGGGGAGAAGGGGGGGAGGAGGAGAGGGAGGGTGGGGGAGGGGAGAGGGGTGGGGGAGGAGGGGAGAGAGAGATGAGAGGAGAGAGAGGGGGGGCTGAGAAGGGAAGGGGGGGATGGGGTGAGAAGGAAGGGGGGAGAGGTGGGGGAAGGGAGGGGAGAGGTGGGGGGGAAGGGAGGGGGAAAGGTGGGGGGAAGGGAGGGGGGAGAGGTGGGGGGAAGGAGGGGGGAGAGGTGGAGTGAAGGGAGTAGGGGAGGGGGGGTGTGGAGGGGGGGGGGGGAGGGGGTTTAGGGGAAGGCAGGGGAGAGGAAGGGGGAGAGAGAGAAGAGAGAGAGGGGGGAGGGGGAGGGAGGAGGGGAGGGGGGGGAGAGAGACATGGGGGGGAGGGAGAGAGACATGGGGGGAGGGAGACAGAGAGGAGGGGGAGAGAGAGGGGGACGGAGAGAGAGAGGGGGAGGAAGAGAGACCGAGCGAAGGGAGGGAGGGAGAGAGAGGGAGGGGAGAGGGGAGAGAGAGGGGGGAGGGAGAGAGAGAGGGAGGGGGAGGAGAGAGAGATGAGAGAGAGGGGGGGAGGAGAGAGAGGGGGGAGGGAGAGAGGGGGAGATAGAGAGAGGGGGGGAAGAGTGGGGGGGAGAGAGAGAGAGAGTGGGGGAGAGAGAGAGGTGGTAGAGAGTGAGAGAATGGGGAGAGACAAAGAGAAAGGGGCAGAGACAGAAGGGCAAGGGTGGAGGGGAGGGTTGTGTGAGGGAGGGTGGGTGAGGGGGAGGGTGGGGGAGGATATGTGTGAGAGATGGGAGGAGGGAGAGAGGGGGCTGTGAGGGGGGAAGGGGAGGGGGGAGGGTAGGAGGAGATGGGGTAGGGGAGAGAGGGGTAGGGGAGAGAGGGGGAAGAGTGGGGGAGGAGGGAGGGGGTGGGGACAGTTCATCTATTCCCCACTCCCTATCACCTCACTCCTTTCTCTCTATTCCAACACTCTCCTTCCTCACCTCCCCCATTCCCCCCTCTCCCTCCCCCCTCCCCCTCCCCTTCCTCCCCTCTCAGCCCCCTCTCTCCCTCTCTCTCTCCTCGCATCTCTCTCGGGGTCACAGGCGGGCGGGGCTTCGCGAGCTGCGCCAGCTTTGCGGAACTGACGCCTTATCTCTCCTCCCGATGGGCAGAGCATTTTGAGAACGGGGTGGTTTTGAGCGGGATGCGCGGGCGATTCCAGCTGCGGGAGGCGTGGAGCGAGCATAGTTGGAGGGGGGGTGGCGGGGTTTGGAGCCCGCGGGCAAGTCCAGCTGCAGGAGGTGCGAGCGTAGTTGGAGGAGGGAGGGGGAGGGGGAGGGGGAGCCGGGCTGGTAAATGAAGAGAGAGAAGCGGCTTGGGATTGGTGGGCATGCGTGATTGTGACGTAAGCAGCTCGTGAGGTGCCGTTTCGATTTTAAAATGAGTGAGTGTGGGGGGTGGGAGTATTTTATTTTAAAATGTGTACATAAAAATGTCTAAATGTAATGAGGAGTAAATTCGTGAATGTGCGAAATCGCTAGCGAAATGGCAAAAAATAACTTTATCTCATGGGTAAAATTATTATATGATAAGCCGACGGCTAGAATACTGACTTTTACTTTTACTAGAATGTTGCCAGGGTTCCAGCAACTATGTTACAGAGAAAGGTTGAACAAGTTAGGTCTTTATTCTTTGGAGCACAGATGGTTAAGGGGGGACTTGATTGAGGTCTTTAAAATGATGAAAGGGATAGACAGAGTTGACGTGGATACGTTTTTCCCATTGAGGGTAGGGAAGATTCAAACAAGAGGGCATGACATGAGAATTAAGGGACAGAGGTTTCGGGGTAACGTGAGGGGGAACTTCTTTACTCAGAGGATGGTGGCTGTGTGGAATGAGCTTTCAGCAGAAGTGGTGGAGGCAGGATCGATTTTAACATTTAAGAGTAAAGTGGATAGGTATATGGACGTGAAGGGAATGGAGGGGTATGGTCTGAGTGCAGGTAGATGGGACTAGGGGAAAACAAATGGTCGGCACGGACTGGAAGGGCCGAGAGGGCCTGTTTCTGTGCTGTAATTGTTATATGGTTATATGGACTAATAATATATTATCCCCGAAATTCCAATTAGCAAGGGGCAATAGGCAGGGGTGCGTACTATCGCCCCTGCTATTTGCACTAGTGATAGAGCCTTTAGCAGAAAGTATAAGAAGTCATCTGAATATTCATGGATATAATATCAAACAATCAAATAATAAAATTTCATTATATGCAGATGACATATTACTATATATTACAAATTCGCAAATTAGCATACCAAATATACTAAACTTAACAGAGGAATTTGGTTCTTTTTCAGGATATAGAATGAATTGGAACAAAAGCGAAATTATGACGATAAAACCTCAAGAGCTGACACATTTGTTGAAATTCCCCTTTAGGACTGCAACAGAAAAATTTAAGTATTTGGGCATCCAAATCACTAGGAAATACAAATCATTACTCAACACAAACTATATGCCTTTATTAACTAAATTAAATGGGTTGATTAAATTTTGGAAAACACTGCCGATGTCCTTAATAGGCAGAATAAACGCGATAAAAATGATCTTACCACAAATATTGTACCTATTTCAATCAATACCAATATACTTACCTAAAAAAATCTTTAAAAAATTAGTCTCTGATATTATAAACTTTATATGGGATTATAAATAACACAGAATTAAAAAAACACACTTGTGTAAATCTAAAGAATCAGGGGGACTGACACTTCCTAACTTATTGTATTACTATTGGGCAGTGAATATTAAAAGTATAATCTACTGGTTGGACAGTTCTGCCCAACCGGTAGATTGGATAAGAAAGAGGATTGTTCCCCTTATAATATAGGAGCGATCCTTCTTTCCCCGATGAAACTGAACAATATAATATATAAGAAGAATCCAATTATTCACAGTATAATACGAATTTGGAAACAAATAAAACTAACTTTAAAATTAAGAAAATGATCGCTTCTTTCTCCAATAGCTAATAATCCCTCATTCAAACCATCCATTATTGATAAAACGTTTATCCATTGGGAAAGAATAGGAATTAAAACGATGGGAGATATGTATGAAATGGGAAAACTTTTATCATTCCAACAATTACAACTAAAATATAATTTGAAAAGTAATCAATATTTCAAATATCTTCAAATTCTAGATTAGTTGAAAAAATATATACAAGGATATCAAACTTTAACCCCAGATTTATTGGAGGAAGGAATGAATAGAAAGGCAGAATCAAGCAATTTAATATCTTACTTATATAATACAATTCTAAATATAGAAACACCAATGACAGAGGCAATTAGAAGGGACTGGGAACAAGTTATTGATAAAAATTCCGAACGATAGATGGGAAAAAAAATTATTATATGTAAATAAATGTTCAATTAATGTAAGACATAACCTAATTGAATTTAAAATTTTACATAGACTATATTATTCGAAAAATAGACTGAATAAAATATTTTCAAATGTTTCCCCCATCTGCAACAAATGTTTAACTCAAAATGCCACGAAAGCACATTCCTTTGTCTCCTGTACAAAACTGTATAAATTTTGGAATGAAATTTTTGGAATTTTTACAAAACTATTTAACACAAAATTGAACCCCAAAACAGAACTGATTATCTTTGGATCAATGGAAGAGGGAAGTAAACTAACTATATTCCAAGAAGCTTTTCTTAATTACAGTCTAATAATGGCAAAAAAACTTATACTCAAATTTTGGAAAAACGCTACCACGCCAACATTCAAAATGTGGATTTCAAACATGTCTGAAATGCTACACCTTGAAGAAATGAGATTCCTCCTACTAGGCAGAGTAGACCTATTCTTAAAGACTTGGTCTCCTTTTATCAACTTTTTACAAGCAGATGGTGCAACATAAGAAATTAAATGGTTTAGAACCGGGTGACAGATGGGCAAAAATACGAAATGGGTAGATCTCTCATAATCTCTCTTTTCTTTACTTCTTTTCTTTCAATCTTTTTAGCTTCTTATCTCTGTCCTGTATTTTTTTGTCTATCTGTTTCTACTCGCTTGTCTATCTATTCCGACACTCTTTATTTATTTTTTCTCTCACTGTTCTTTTATTATTAAATTAAAAGTACGAAGTTGTACAAGAATGGAAATCTGTATGTATGTATTAGGTATTTAAGTACCACACTACTGTACTTACTTCTAACAAAAATAAACAAAACAAAAAAAAAGAAATGGAAAAAATAACGGAGTTTGAGCATGTGGTTTTGGCAGACCATGGAATCAAAGGGCAAAAATCTTATCTGAAAAAAAAATGGAATGTAACACACACACACACGCCGCCAACACACACACACAGCACGGAAACAGGCCCTCTCGGCCCTTCCAGTCCGTGCCGATCATTTGTTTTCCCCTAGTCCCATCTACCTGCACTCAGACCATACCCCTCCATTCCCTTCCCGTCCATATACCTATCCACTTTACTTTTAAATGTTAAAATCGATCCTGCCTCCACCACTTCTGCTGGAAGCTCGTTCCACACAGCCACCACCCTCTGAGTAAAGAAGATCCCCCTCACGTTACCCCTAAACTTCCGTCCCTTAATTCGCATGTCATGCCCTCTTGTTTGAATCTTCCCTACCCTCAATGGGAAAAGCTTATCCACGTCAACTCTGTCTATCCCTTTTGTAAATGAAAACTTTACAAGCGCTTAAGTGTGCAACATCTTTTAATGATAGCACTGGGTATTACACACACCTTCAAGCACCGGCTACATTTTCTACTGAGGGAAGGCGTTATGAATTGATGTTAACTGGGCGGGGTTAATGGATGTGAGGTAACTAATTATTGGTTTATAAACCATCTACATCCTTCCCCTTAGAAATCAAAAAAACAGATTGTTGTCACGACAACGAATTAAACAGCAGAATTAAACGAAATCGCCGTAGCGAACAGGCGCTTACTGATCCTGCCCGAGCGCGTACAGATTTCTCCCCCTCCCCCCGAAAGAGCAGAAGAAGCAGGAGGACGCAAGGCAGCCGGGGAACCGGGGAAGGGCATTGGGGTGGGAGAAACAGGAGAGGGAGTTCCGCGATCGGCAACAGGGGACCCCGCGCAGAGGGGAACCAGGCGCCTGCGACGGGGACCGAGGCATGCAGGGAACACCAGCCGGGGCGGCAGCCGGCTGCTGATAGGAGAGTGGAGGGGCATAGGGCCTAGGGGGCTGCGGCTGTGGCTCATTAACCGCAAGCAGGTGTTGTCGGCTTCTTCGGTAGATGGAACCCTCACAGTCGACCAGATACGAACGAGGTGAGTCGGCCACCCCAACCACGGTGGCCAGACGGTAGTGCCCACTGGCGGTCTGCAAACGAACAACCTGTCCGGGCAACAGAGGATCGAGTGGTCTGCACGACCGATCGTGGGAACGCCGCTGGCTGTCATGTTTCTCTTGAATTCGCCTCTGCACGGAGGCGGGCTCCACACCCGAGGTTTCAGCTGGCGCTGGGCAATCGGGACGGTGGATCTGGTAGTTCTGGACATCAGACGCTGAGCAGGGGACCCCATGGCGGATCCCTGGAAAACATTCCTGAGGTTCAGGAGATCCAAATACAAATCAGAATTGGATAGTCGCGCCTGTTCCATCAGAAGCTTGGCGCTGCGGACGGCCCCGTTCTGCTAGGCCGTTGCTCTGTGGGTACTCTGGGCTGCTGGTGAAATGCACGAAGTTCCACTTGTCGGCAAAGCTTTTGAATTCTCGGCTTGTAAACCTGCCTGCCGTTGTCAGTCTGCAGCCTGACCGGGTCCCAAAAGTGGAGAAGTGTTTCCGCAGCTTGCGGATCACCATCTCCGACGTGAGGGATGTCAGCAAATCCACTTCGAACCAGTTGGAGTACGAGTCGACCAGGACAAGGTAGTGGTTACCACGCCACTCGAATATGTCGGCAGCCCAGCGAGGACCAGGCCAAAGCAGGGGCGGGCTGTTGCAGCAGGGGCTGTCGCTGCTGGTGCGGCGCAAGACTGTTGCACGTGGAGCAGGCAGAAACTCGGGTATATTTGGCCATTCCATGCCAATAGAATTGGCACTGAGCGTGGGCAAGCGTTGCATCGGCCCCAGGGTGTCCGCTGTGGGCTGCACAAAAGTAAAAGTCAAACAGGGAGGACGGGACCACAACTTTATGTCCCTTGACGATAACGCCAACCTGGAGCACCAGTTCGTCGCGGACAGGAAGAAAGGCTGTGCTTCAGATGGCGTGGCGGAGCGCTTTGTTGGCCACCCTGCTTTAATCACCGATGCAAGCTGCTGCAAGGCCGGATCGGCAGCGGTTGTGCTCGGCCAAAACCTGTAGCTGCTTGGTGGGAATAAAGTTAACGCCCAGTACGAGCAAGTCCTCTGTTTCGTAGGGGTGGCGAGCGCAGGAGGTAACGCGGGCTCGCGACAGGGTGTCCGCAATGTGCATCTCGGTGCCCTTCTTGTAGATTATGTCAAAGTCGAAGCGCTGGAGCTGCAGCATCATACGCTGCAGCCTGGCAGGGGCAGCGTGAATCGGCTTGTTCAGGATTGTCACCATGGCTGGTGGTCGGTTTCGACCGTAAATCTGCTGCCGAACAGAAGTCTCTGAACTTGGGCAGGCGAACACCACCGCGAGCAGCTCTTTCTCGATCTGAGCGTACCGCTGCTCGGTGTCCGTCATGGTGCGGGAGGCATAGGAGACGGGATGCAGCGATCCATCGACAGACTGAAGGCAGGCCGCACCCAGACCGAACTTGGAAGCGTCACAGTGACGGTGATGGGGCGACCCACGTCGAAGAAACCGCAACGTCGGAGTGCTAATCAGTTTCGACTTGAGGCGGTCAAAAGCTGCTGGATATGGGAGCCAGGCCCAGGCGATATCCTTTTTTGTCAGCTGCCGCAGGGGAGCACTCAGCTCACTGAGGTTAGGTATAAACTTGCCAAGGGTTCACCATGCCCAAGAATCGTTGCAGACCTGGCAGTCGGTGGGGGCTGCCATTTCGGAGATGGCAGCGGCCTTCAAGGGGTCGGGCTTTAGTCCGTTAGGGGTGAAAACATGTCCAACATACTGACCTCTGAGACACGAAACCGCACTTCTTGGGATTCAGCTTCAGGTTCGCCTGTCGCGCGCGATCCAGGACGCGGCGGAGGTTCAGGTCGTGCTCGGCAAGGTCCTTCCCGTAAACCAGGATATCATCCACGATGATGGCACATGGCAGGTGCGCGAATAATTGCTCCATCGTCTGCTGGAACACCTCGCTAGCAGAATTGATGCCGAATGGCATTCGCAGGAACTTGAATCTGCCGAACGGTGTCGAAGGTCGTCAGGTCAGAAGACGCTTTGTCCAACGGGACCTGCCAAAACGAGTTCTTAGCGTCTAGGACCGAAAAGATGGTGGCTTGCCCGACCTTTGCATCCCACTTCTGACACCATGTAAATGAAAACTTTACAAGCTCTTAAGTGTACAACATCTTTTAATGATAGCACTGGGTATTACACACACCTTCAAGCACCGGCTACATTTTCTACTGAGGGGAAGGCGTTATGATTGATGTTAACTGGGCGGGGTTAATGGGAGTGAGGTAACTATATTATTGGTTGCATTAAACCATCTACACCTTTCATCATTTTAAAGACCTCAATCAAGTCCCCCCTTAACCTTCTGCGCTCCAAAGAATAAACACCTAACTTGTTCAACCTTTCTCTGTAACATAGTTGTTGGAACCCAGGCAACATTCTAGTAAATCTCCTCTGTACTCTCTCTATTTTGTTGACATCCTTCCTATAATTAGGCGACCAAAATTGTACACCATACTCCAGAATTGGTGTTACCAATGCCTTGTACAATTTTAACATTACTTCCCTACTCCTATATTCAATGCTCTGATTTATAAAGGCCAGCACACCAAAGGCTTTCTTTACCACCCTATCTACATGCGTTTCCACCTTCAGGGAACTATGCACAGTTATTCCTAGATCTCTCTGTTCCACAGCATTCCTCAATTCCCTACCATTTACCATGTACGTCCTATATTGATTTGTCCTGCCAAGATGTAGCATTTCACACTTATCAGCATTAAACTCCATCTGCCATCTTTCAGCCCACTTTTCCAAATGGCCCAAATCTCTCTGTAGACTTTGAAAATCTACTTCATTATCCACAACACCACCTATCTTAGTATCATCTGCATACTTACTTATCCAATTTTCCACCCCATCATCCAGATCATTGATGTACATGACAAACAACAGTGGACTCAACACAGATCCCTGAGGCACCCCACTGGTCACCGGCTTCCAACCTGACAAACAGCCATCCACCATTACTCTCTGACATCTCGCATTCTGCCACTGTTGAATCCATCTTACTACTCCGCCATTAACACCCAAAGATTGAACCTTCTTAACCAACCTTCCATGGGGAACCTTGTCAAAGGCCTTACTGAAATCCGTATAGACAACATCCACTGCTTTACCCTCATCAATTTCCCTAGTAACCGCTTCAAAAAATTCAAGAAGGTTTGTCAAACATGACCTTCCAGGCACAAATCCATGTTGACTGTTCCTGATCAGACCCTGTTTATCCAGATGCTTATATATATTATCTCTAAGTATCCTTTCCATTAATTTGCCCACCACTGACGTCAAACTAACAGGTCTATAATTGCTAGGTTTATTCTTTGAACCCTTTTTAAACAATGGAACAACATGCGCAGTACGCCAATCCTCCGGCACTATTCCCGTTTCTAATGATATTTGAAATATTTCTGTCATAGCTCCTGCTTTTTGTACACTAACTTCCCTCAATGTCCTAGGGAATATCCTGTCAGGACCTGGAGACTTATCCACTTTTATATTTTTCAAAAGTGTCAGTACTTCCTCCTCTTTGAATCTCATAGTTTCCATAGCTACTCTACTTTTTTCCCTTACCTCACAGAGTTCAATATCCTTCTCCTTGGTGAATACCGAAGAAAATATCTCCCCCATCTCTTTTGGCTCTGCAGATAGCTGTCCATTCTGGCTCTCTAATGGTCCAATTTTATCCCTCGTTAACCTTTTGCTATTAATATAGCTGTAGAAACCCTTTGGATTTACTTTCACCTTTCTTGCCAAAGCAACCTCAGTTATTAGTCAACAGCTGTTGAATTCGGGTACCGTTCAGTTGGCCCGATATATTTGAGGTGTTGGAAGCTCCACGCAGGCTGGGATACGAATTTTGAGTTACGAGGTATCTTCATAGACGGGCTGAGTAGGGCAGGGCTCAAAATTAATGGTTGCCCAGGTGCCAATGGCCACCTAAAGTCCCGCCATGCAACCTAAAAGCCATGCCATTTTGCCTGGCTTGGCAAGCACCCGGGACACCTGCAGTTCAATTCTGAGCGGGCCCCCCTTTCTATCTCTCTCTGTCACTCTCCGTCTCCGCCCGTCATCGGCTAACGGGCCGCCAGGCTCCACTCTATGATCTTTGGCCGGGTCTCGGATCTCTGCTCTCGGTTCTCCAGCCGCTCCTCATCTGCCGGCACAGCCGGCCGCCTTGCATATGCGCACTGCCACGGCCTGCACATCCTCCCCCAGCACATCCGCACAACCATGGCCAGCACATCATCGGCCGCCCTGCACATGCGCACTGCCATGGACACTGGTCGGTGCCGGGCACTTTCTCCCTCCCTTTGCATTGTGGGAGATTTGGCCGCCATTGCTGTCCAGTCGCCGCCTCGCCGCGACTGTTGAAAACCAATGCAGAATCACTCCCTGGAGCTGGAGTAACTCCCTGGAGTAACTCTTGCTTCATGGAACAAGATTCATGGAGGAAAATGGAATTAAAAATGGAGAAGGTCAAGGTGTCAAAGTTTGTTTCTTAAAAAGCAGACAGCAATAAAAACTGTTAAAGGTAAACCGTGGCAATCTTTAATTAATTCTTCAGATGGGAGTGGCAAAGATCTACAATGAGCACAAATGTTGCTAATTGCTTCTCGGGCTCCCACTCACAGAACAAAGGAGAGTTAGCACAATTATACATTTTTCTTATCAGTAAAACACTCCTACCAAGTCTGAATATGGCATGACTGAAAGAATCAGTCGCCTTTCACAATATAAGAAAGGTGGGTCCAAATCAAGCACATCCAATAACAAGTTATTACTTATCTCTGGAGCGTCAGCTATTTTTTCAATCTTGGCTTCTTTATGGCCTTGAAACGAAGCACATGTTATTACGCAGGCTGCCATCTTAATGTCTTTATTGACAAGACAACCTGTCCTCCATATTGTGTTCCATATAATTTAGAAAGTCATTCAGACTTAGACTTAGCACCGAGCCATTCTTTTGTTCTACTCGAACATGCTTTTGTAGAAGAACGACTCCATTTTATATTTGACTAATAGATCTGACTATTTGCTCTTTCAAAGGGTCCTTTTTATCAAACGTGATAACATTCACAGTCCTCGGTAGGAACACACATTGGTCGCAAGTATTAGAGCAATGATTAGCAGAATGATAGAGCCATAATGTATCACAGTACCCCAAAGTCCACCAAACCAAAGGTATGGCTACCAGTTCAATAGTACCCCAAAGTCCATCAAACCAATGGTATGGCAACCAGTTCTCACTCTCTTCATTGACAACCATCCTGATGAAGATTGTTTAGGGTCAATTGATCAGGTGCCACCTGTAGGCGGTGTAATCCTTTCAGCCAATATTGGGGTTGTCCCATAAAGTTTGCACCTGTCCGAGGGTGTTTCCAGTCTCTTCGTAGATCGTTGCACAGGTGAGGTGTTCCCCCTCTAGTCCTGTGGTGGGGTTCATCACCTTGATCTCTAGTCAAGCGATATGGGGAAACATAGAAACATAGAAAATAGGTGCAGGAGGAGGCCATTAGGTCCTTCAAGCCAGCACCGCCATTCATTGTGATCAGGGCTGATCGTCCCCTATCAATAACCCGTGCCTGCCTTCTCCCTATATCCCTTTATTCCACTAGCCCCTAGAGCTCTATCTAACTCTCTCTTAAATCCATCCAGTGACTTGGCCTCCACTGCCCCCTGTGGCAGGGAATTCCATAAATTCACAACTCGCAGTCTTAAATGACCTCCCCTTTCTTCTAAGACTGTGGACCCTGGTTCTGGACTCACACAACATTGGGAACATTTTTCCTACATCTAGCTTGTCCAGTCCTTTTATAATTTTATGTTTTTCCGAGATCGCCCCCTCATCCTTCTAAACTCCAGTGAATACAAGCCTAGTCTTCTCAATCTTTCCTCATATGACAGTCCCACCATCCCAGTGATCAATCTCGTAAACCTACGCTGCACTGCCTCAATCACAAGGATGGTCTTCCTCAAATTAGGAGACTAAAACTGTACAAAATACTCCAGATGTGGTCTCACCAGAGCCCTATACAACTGCAGAAGAACCTCTTTACCCCTACACTGAAATCCTCTTGTTATGAAGGCCAACATTCCATTAGCTTTCTTCACTGCCTGCTGTACCTGCACGCCAACTTTCAGTGACCGGTGTACAAGGACACCCAGGTCTCGCTGTACCTCGCCCTTACCTAACCTAACCCCCTTGAGAAAATAATCTGCCCCCTAGGTTTTGCCGCCAAAGTGGATAATCTCACATTTATCTATATTATACTGCATCTGCCATGCATCTGCCCACTCACTCAACCTGTCCAGGTCACCCAGCAACTTCCTAACATCCTCTTCACAGTTCACACCGCCACCCAGCTTTGTGTCATCCGTAAACTTGCTAGTGTTGCTCCTAATTCCCTCTTCCAAATCATTAATATATATGGTAAACAGTTGCGGCCCCAACACAGAGCCTTGTGGCACTCCACTCGCCACTGCCTGCCATTCTGAAAAGGACCCGTTCACTCCTACTCTTTGCTTCCGGTCTGCCAACCAATTTTCTATCCATGTCAACACCCTACCCCCAATACCATGTGCTCTATATTTAGTCACCAGTCTCCCGTGCGGGACCTTATCAAAGGCTTTCTGAAAGTCTAGATACACTACATGCACTGGCACCCCTTCATCCATTTTACTTGTCACTTCCTCAAAAAATTACAGAAGATTAGTCAAGCATGATTTCCCTTTCATAAATCCATGTTGACTTGGACTAATCCTTTTACTGCTATCCAAATGCCCCATTATTACCTCTTTAATAATTGACTCCAGCATCTTTCCCACCACCGAAGTCAGGCTGACTGGTCTGTAATTCCCCTTTTTCTCTCTCGCTCCTTTCTTGAAAATTAGGATAATATTAGCTATCCTCCAATCCACAGAATCTATTGAACATTGGAAAATGATCACCAATGCGTCCACTATTTCTAGAGCCACCTCCCTGAGGATACTTGGATGCAGACCATCAGGCCCAGGGGATTTATCATCCTTCAGTCCCATTAGCCTACCCAATACTATTTCTCGCCTAATATACCTATCCACTTTTAAAAGTAAAGTGGATAGGTATATGGACGGGAAGGAAATGGAGGGGTATGGTCTGAGTGCAGGTAGATGGGACTAGGGGAAAACAAATGGTCGGCACGAGAGGGTCGAGAGGGCCTGTTTCCGTGCTGTAATTGTTATATGGTTATATGGTTATATAATAAATATGTATTTCAGTTCCTCTACCCCCCTTAGATCCTCTGCCCTCCAGTACATCTGGGAGATTGTTTGTGTCTTCCTTAGTGAAGACAGATCCGAAGTACCTATTCAACTCTTCTGCCATTTCCTTGTTGTCCATCATAATTTCACCCGTGTCTGCCTTCAAGGGACCCACATTTGACTTTGCTACTCTTTTTCCCTTAACATATCTAAAGAAGCTTTTACTGTCCATCTTTATATTCCTGGCCAGCTTCCCTTCGTACTTCATCTTTTCAGCCCGTATTGCCCGTTTTGTTTCCTTCTGTTGTCCTATGAAAGTTTCCCAATCCTCTGGTTTCCGGCTACTCTTTGCTGTGTTATACATCTTTTCTTTTAGTTTTATTCTATCCATAACTTCCCTTGTCAGCCACGGTTGCCTCCTACTCCCCCTAGAATCTTTCTTCCTCTTTGGAATGAAATTATCCTGCGTCTACCGGATTATGCCCAGAAATTCTTGCATTGCTGTTCCACTGTCATTCCTGCTAGGATTCCATTCCAGTCTACCTTGGCTAGCTCCCCTCTCATGCCTTCATAGTCCCCTTTATTCAACTGCATCACTGCCACTTCCGATTTAACATTCTCCTTCTCAAATTGCAGATTAAAACTAATCATATTTTGATCACTACCTCCAAGCGGTTCCTTTACCTCGAGTTCTCTTATCATATCTGGTTTATTGGACAACACTAAATCCAGAATTGCCTTTCCTCTGGTCGGCTCCATTACAAACTACACTAGGAATCCATCTCGGAGGCATTCTACAAACTCTCTTTCTTGGGGTCCTGAACCAACCTGATTTTCCCAGTCTACCTGCATATTGAAATCCCCCATCACCACAGTGCCATTACCTTTGTTACATGCTAGTTTTAACTCCTGCTGCAACTTACACCCTACATCCGGACTACTATTTGGGGGTCTGTAGATAACACCAATTAGTGTCTTCTTGCCTTTACAATTCCTCAACCCAATCCACCGTGACTCTACCTCATCAGTCCCTATGTCTTCCCTCGCAAGGGACTGAATTCCATTCCTCACCAGCAGAGCTACCCCCCCTCCTCTGCCCACCTGCTTATCCTTTCTATAGGATGTATAACCCTGAATGTTAAGTTCCCAGGCCAGATCCTCCTGCAGCCATATAACCATATAACCATATAACCATATAACAATTACAGCACGGAGACAGGCCCTCTCGGCCCTTCCAGTCCGTGCCGACCATTTGTTTTCCCCTAGTCCCATCTACCTGCACTCAGACCATACCCCTCCATTCCCTTCACGTCCATATACCTATCCACTTTACTTTTAAATGTTAAAATCGATCCTGCCTCCACCACCTCTGCTGGAAGCTCATTCCACACAGCCACCACCCTCTGAGTAAAGAAGTTCCCCCTCATGTTACCCCTAAACTTCTGTCCCTTAATTCTCATGTCATGTCCTCTTGTTTGAATCTTCCTTACCCTCAATGGGAAAAGCTTATCCACGTCAACTCTGTCTATCCCTTTCATCATTTTAAAGACCTCAATCAAGTCCCCCCTTAACCTTCTGCGCTCCAAAGAATAAAGACCTAACTTGTTCAACCTTTCTCTGTAACATAGTTGCTGGAACCCTGGCAACATTCTAGCCACGTCTCAGTAATCCCCACAATGTCATATCTACCAACCTGTAGATCTTTGCCAGGGATCTTTGTATTCCATGTTTCCCTCCCTTTTTCACCGTCACCCACCTTCTCTCTTCCAGTACCTTAGTTGTAACAATCTTACTGTAGGACTTGTCAAGAAATGACTCAGTTTCTCGGACGTACCTGAGGTCATCCACTTGCTTCTCCAGTTCCCCAACACGGTCCTTCAGGAGCTGTACCTGGATGCACTTCTCACATTTGTAGCAGCCAGAGGCACCAGCAGTGTCCTTGACCTCCCACATACTGCAAGCATCACACTGAATCAGCTTGCTTGACATCTCCTTCTTTCGTCTCTCCCTCTCTAGCGTTTTGCGTAGCCTCCTCTCCTCAGCCTCCTCGCCGAAGACTCTCGAGCCAAAGACTCACACCTTACTCAAAGGGCACTTCCCTCGCAAGGCTGCTCCCTCACTGCCGCTCCCTAAGAGCCGATTACCAATTTACAAACCAAATTCCTCAGTTTTCAACTGTTTTCGCCCTCTGACTCACTGCAAACTCTCCTCCCACTCGGGTTAGAGCCATTCAGTGCTTTTTCCTGCTTCTCTTTGTTGCTGCTTCTTCCAAGTCCACGGGAGCTCTGACTTAAATCAGAGAAGGCAGGCACGGGTTATTGATAGTGGACGATCAGCCATGATCACAATGAATGGCGGTGCTGGCTCGAAGGGCCAAATGGCCTCCTCCTGCACCTATTTTCTATGTTTCTATGTTTTTGTGTATAAGACTGTAAAACCCCGGTCCCACCTTCCCGAGTTACTCACGAATTCTCCCGAGTTTCCCACTTGATTCAAACTCGGAGATGCCAGCCGTAGGTACTCGGGGCTATTTGTTTACTCGTGGACATTTTTCAACATGCTGAAAAAACGCCCTGACTTACCTGATGCCCTGAGTACCTATGGTTGGCATTACAAACCGCTACGAAATATCTACAGACTCCTACGGCCTCCTATGGACTCGCTACAGACATTCTCCGAGTTTGAATCAAGGGGAAAACTCGGGAGAATTCGTGAGTAACTCGGGAAAGTGCGACAGGGGCTTTAGTCTGCTAACACTGGGACAGGTTGTTGCTTCGCAACATTATCACCCTCACCATTTTCAGTCACTGTTCCATTCTGAGGTGAAAGGGTTATTGAACCATCCAGAACTTCGACCATTTTGCCCTTATTTCTACTGGACGGGCACTGTCCCTAATTCAAAACAACACTGCGACTTGAGTGCATGTCCATGATGTAACTGTGGCCCTCTGTTATCAGAGTTCTGAACAGTCCTTCCAATTGCTAGGATTCTGCCTGATTCACCTCTACCCCCTTGCAGACATTGGACTTTATCTCTGGAACTGGTCACTATAATGCTCAGAACAATGTTCTCCACACTAACCTTTCCTTTGCTCTACTTATTTGAGGTGAGCCTGGCTTACTTACATTTATTCATGTTAATCCTTTGTGTCTTACTGACACTGAAAAAGGGTGCAATATTTTTTCGACTCATCATTTAGCTGTTGAATAACTATTAACTGGGTTCCTGCTTAATTTAATTTTTCTATACTTAGCTGATGATTCAATTTCAATATGTTTGTTTTTATCTGTATTCTGGGGCAAGGGATGAACCATGGACATATGAACATTCAAAGTGTGAAACTTCTGGACCGCTTCTCACATTGGTCACAAGCAAATTCAAGTTCAGCTTCTGCCTTGTGTTTGGTCATATGGTATTTCAAGGATGCTCTTTGCCTGCACTGGAAACCACAAACTTCACACTGCAAAGGTTTTGCTCCAGTTTGGTGCATTTGTTGAACTGACGGGTGTTTCTGCTGTTTGAGTCTGTGCACATTCATCACAAATGTAGTTTATTTTTACAAACGAGTTGTTCTTTCTCCCAAGTTGTCCATCAGTGTGTGAAACCAGCATTCCTCTTCCTTCTCCATCAATGCCAACTGGCTGTCTGATCCATCCCAACTCAGCTCCTCACTTTGATCCCGGCTGGGTTTTACCTCAATCCAGTTCTGTAACTGAGTTGCACTCCAAAATCAAGGCTTTTCAACTCCACAACCTGATTGCTCTCCTTCAGCTGCTGTGTGATGGAAGCAAGATGGTCATTTTCACACTGGGCGTTGGTGAGCACATTTCTCATCTGTTTCAGCTCGGTCTGTTGCTCGGTCTGCCACCTTTTTCTGGTAACTTCAGGAACCTGTGGTAATGAATCCATCTTGGTCAGTGTTATAAACGTAAGGACAGTTGTCAGCCTTATTCAGGACGTCTTGGTCCTGGGGTGTTTCCCCAAGTCCAGCCCATCTGGGCGAACCTCAAGATAAAATGTAGGGTCAATAGCTCCATTCTCCTTTCTTGGTTCTCCTCCATTTACAGTCAATTGTATCAGATGTCTCCAACGGGAGTAATCTTCCATCTTCACGGCGGTTTGTGTCGCAGTAGCACCTGGTACAGTCCCCTCCAACAGTCCCAATTTTGTCTGACCCCACTAGTATGGACTGTGTCTGTGCTCAATTGGCAGTGGCGTCTGTGTTTTCAACTCCTGTGAATGCAAGACTGACAAGGTTGTGCTTAATTGTTGTGCGTATGTAATTAATTCATTGTTGTGGGCCTGTAGGTCATAACTAACTTCCACACTCTTTAGTGTCCTATTCATTCCATCCACTAATCCAGAATTCTATGGGTGGTGGTTAGTCTTTAACTACCTATAAGGCTCACCCTTTAAAAATAGATAATTTTTACAAATGGTAGCAAATTCACACGTCTTTTCAAAACACTGTCTCTTCCAGACACATTGTCTTTTCAATACACTTCTTTCCAAGACACCTTGTCTTTCCAATACACATTAGTGACAAAAACTTTGTTGTCTGCCATGTTCAATCCTTTAATTGTGACAAAACCTCTTTAGTCTGCCGTGGCCGATCCTATACTCATTTCCAATACACAAGCCAATCCTTTATACAAGTGGTCTTACCTTTGCTGTCTGCTTCTAAGGATCTTGTCTGGAACCATGCCAACCTCAGACTGAGGGACCTTAGTTTTTTACCGGGAGCTTCTTCGGGAGGCCAGACTCAAAGGGTCCAACTAGAGCTCAGTTTTCACCCCTTCAGATCCCGGTCCACTGCACCCTTACTCAGTCATCTGTTGCTGGTCCCAGCAAGATCCTGCCGACTACGCCAAATGTCAAAATACGTTTCTTAAAAAGCAGATAGCAACAAAAACTGTTAAAGGTAAACTGTGGCAATCTTTAATTGATTCGTCAGACGGGAGTGGCAAAGATCTACAATGAGCACAAACGTTGCTCTGTGCTTCTCGGGCTCCCACTCACAGATCAAAGGAGAGTTAGAAAAATGTTACATAATTTTTCTTATGTAAAACACTCCTACCAAGTCTGAATATGTCATGACTAAAAGATTCTGTCGCTTTTCTCTGGAGCGTCAATCTCGGCTTCTTTATGGCCATGAAACGAAGCACATGTTATTACACAGAATGCCATCTTAATGTCTTTATTGACAAGATAACCTGTCCTCCATCTTGTGTTCCATATAATTTACAAAGTCATTCAGACTTGGCACCGAGCCATTCTTTTGTTCTACTACATCTTGCTTTTGTAGAAGAACGACTCCATTTTAGATTTGACTATTATATTAGCTTTCAAAGGGTCACCCACCAAAGGGTCACCCACCCACCTGAACAATAACAGCCTATTGCACTTTATCTGTTTATTTATTGTGTATATATATGGTCTATGGTATATAGACACACTGAACTTTTATCTCCTGTTCTGTATTATTTTTACATATTCTGTTGTGCTGCTGCAAGCAAGAATGTAATTGTCCTATCTGGGACACATGACAATAAAATTCTCTTGACTCTTGACTTGGACTTAAGCAAAAAAGAGTTCTTGGGGAAAAAAAGAGCTACCTTAAATTTAGTTGTGTCTGGTTGGGTAACTATGATAGGGTGAAGACTATTCTATGCTTTAATTGTGCAGGGGTATTCCATGGAGCAGCCAGCATCTCTGGATAGAAGAAATTGGGTGATGTTTTGGGTAGAGGCCCTTCTTTAGACTCCCTCTGGTTTTATACCAGGAGCTTCTACTTATGGCAGGACAAATCAAAATAGGACGTACATGGTAAATGGTAGGGAATTGAGGAATGCTGTGGAACAGAGAGATCTAGGAATAATTGTGCTTAGTTCCCTGAAGGTGGAATCGCATGTAGATAGGGTGGTAAAGAAAGCCTTTGGTGTGCTGGCCTTTATAAATCAGAGCATTGAATATAGGAGTAGGGAAGTAATGTTAAAATTGTACAAGGCATTGGTAAGACCAATTCTGGAGTATGGTGTACAATTTTGGTCGCCTAATTATAGGAAGGATGTCAACAAAATAGAGAGAGTACAGAGGAGATTTACTAGAATGTTGCCTGGGTTCCAGCAACTATGTTACAGAGAAAGGTTGAACAAGTTAGGTCTTTATTCTTTGGAGCGCAGAAGGTTAAGGGGGGACTTGATTGAGGTCTTTAAAATTATAAAAGGGATAGACAGAGTTGACGTGGATAAGCTTTTCCCATTGAGGGTAGGGAAGATTCAAACAAGAGGGTATGAAATGCGAATTAAGGGACGGAAGTTTAGGGGTAACGTGAAGGGGAACTTCTTTACTCAGAGGGTCATGGCTGTGTGGAATGAGCTTCCAGCAGAAGTGGTTGAGGCAGGATCGATTTTAACATTTAAAAGTAAAGTGGATAGGTATATGGACGTGAAGGGAATGGAGGGGTATGATCTGAGTGCAGGTAGATGGGACTAGGGGAAAACAAATGATCGGCACGGACTGGAAGGGCCGAGAGGGCCTGTTTCCGTGCTGTAATTGTAATATGGTTATATGGTTTATATGGATAGTGTTTTTAGTTTAATTTAAAGATACAGCGTGAAAACAGGCCCTTCGGCCCACTGAGTCTACGCCGACCACCAATCACCCGTACACTAGTTCTATCCCACACATTAGCGACCGAAGTACTGGGGATGACGGGGAATGGAGGAAGATACGGGTAGGAGGAGGGATGGCAAGGTAATTGCATGTGAGGACCAGGCCTGTAACCTGTCCCACTTGGTCTAGTATATATTACTAAAAACTCTCATCTTGTTTGTCCGTATGTGTGTGAGGATGCGTGTGAGTGTGTGATCCTGAAATTACATGAAAATGGTACATGATTGCGCAACAATTTTTGACCCAGCTTACTCATCATTGTCTTGGGGTGTGTTGTATCAAGTTTAATTCAGATTGATGGTGTATTTTACAAGTTGTTCACATTTAAACTTTACAAAACCGACTATGACAAACATATTTTCCATCTGCACTGGCAGTTAACTGCATATGGCATCACAATGGGATCTCATTTACATAAACTGCCCATCAGAAATGTTTCAACCCACAATGACATACACAATGGGATCTCATTTACATTAAAAAAAACTCCCTTTTAAAAAACACAGCAGCATTCCACCATTACATCACAATGGGATCTCATTTACATTAAAAACAAACACAGCAGTTTCCACCTCACAATGACATCAAGAAGGGTAGGGAGGGGAGAGAGGTTATGGAGGGAGGGAGGGGGTGACTGAGGGTATGGAGAATGAAAGGGAGGGAGAGATGTGGGAGGAAGTGAGGGAAGGGAGGAGGAGAGAGGAAAGTAGAGAGAGGGTGAAGAGGAAGGGGGAAGTGCTGAGGATGGGGGCAATGGAGGAGGATAGGAGTATGAGGTCAGATAGTGAGGTAATTGCATTGGGGGAACCATGCCTCCTATGTGACAATGACCCAACGGTTCCCACTTGGTCTAGTATCTATATAAATAAAAGTCTCAACTTGACCACTTCCTTTCTGCGCTGTATATTGATTTTAGAAAAAACGCTAGCGTATATCACTATGATTTTTTGGCCATCTTACTCACAGTCCTCCTCCGCTGAGGGAGCCCCGAGGACTTTTCCGTTTGATGAAAAATAGAAAACTTATGAGTGTTTATAAAATCATGAGATCAGCTGATTGGTCCTCTCACCTGTCAATCACCATGATGAAGGTAACGCCCCTTCTGCGGGGGGGGGGGGGGGGGAGGCAGGACTATAATACCCCGGATGCCTGGACGTGAGTCAGTCACTGTGGAAGATTGTGAGGGAGAGGCCGCAACTGTGTTTCTAAGCTGTGAATCAACTGAACTGTGAGTCTGCAATGTACTTGCAATAAATTATTTGTTAGCCCTTAATGAAAACTAAATTAGTTGTTTGGCCTGCCCTGTGCTTGAAACTGCAATGGAAATGGAAATGAAAATGCAATGAGCTGTTTGGCCTGCTCTGTGCCTGAAACTGCAGTGTAAATTGAAATGAAAATGCAATGAGCTGTTTGGCCTGCCCTGTGCTTGAAACTACAATGGAAATGAAAATGAAATGAAAATGCAATGAACTGTTTGGCCTGCCTTGTGCTTGAAACTGCAATGGAAATGGAAATTAAATGAAATTGCAATGAGCTGTTTGGCCTGACCTGTGCTTGAAACTTTAATGGAAATGAAATGAATTGAAAATGTAATGAGCTGTTTGGCCTGCCCTGTGCATTAAACTGCAATGGAAATGGAAATTAAATGAAATGAAATTAGTTCTTAGACCTGCCCTGTGCCTGAAACTGCAATGGAATTGGAAATGGAAATGGAAATTAAATGAAAATGAAATGAGTTGTTTGCCCTACCCTGTGCTTGAAATGGAAATGGAAATGAAATGAAATGAGTTGTTTGGCCTGTCCTGAGCTTGAAATTGAAATGGAAATGGAAATGAAAATAAATTAGTTGTTTGGCCTGCCCTGTGGTTGAAATTGAAATGGAAATGGAAATGGAAATGAAATGAGTTGTTTGGCCTGCCCTGTGCTTAAATTGAAATGGAAATTAAATTAGTTGTTTGGCCTGCCTGAAACCACTAATTTCCACTCTCAAGGCCCCTATTAGGCAAGAAACCAGTCCCTTTTGCCCAAAATGCCCGGATTAGCATAGGAGGAGCATTTTGGCCCAAAAGGCCTGTGCCGGGCCAGGAAAAGTCCAGAAAAAGTGCCTTTCACTGACATTTCACTCAGATTGATTTTAGACCCCTTTGGCCCATCAGGCCTGTACTAGCCCAGGAGGAGTCCCTTCGGTCCATCAGTAAGTATTGCCCCTGCAAGTACCTCACCCCAGTATTTTTTCCCCTCCCTTCATTGGTTCCCTGTGAGATCCAGGCCAGGATAGACTTTCCTCCTTCATTGCTGTGATCTGCAGAAAAAGATAAAGAAAAAAAGCTGCCAGCTAACCAGGCCTGAGTGAATGAGCTGCCAGCCCACCTGGCCTGAGAGACTGAGCTGCCAGCCCAATAATCCATTTGGCCCACAATGTCCACACCAGCACTCTGGAAATCAATCCCTTCGGCCACCAATACCCATACCAGAACTCCAGAACACCCCCCCCCTGCCCGCCATGGGTCACACTTAGTCTAGTATATTACTAAAACTGTCATCTTGTTTGTTTGTATGTGTGTGAGGATGCGTGTGAATGTGTGCGATCCTGAAATTACGTGAAAACACAATACGATAGCATACATTTTTTGCCCACCTTACTCACTATTGCCCTGGGGCATGGTGTGTCAAATTTTGTTCAGATTGATGGTGCATTTTTACAAGTTATTCATATTTTAAACTTTACAAAACCGGCTTTGACAAAAATCTTTTCCATCTGCACTGGCAGTTACCTGCGTATGACGTCACAATGGGATCTGATTTACATAAACTACCAATCAACAGTGTGTCACCCCTCAATGACATCACAATGGTCTCTCATTTACATTTTAAAAACTCCCTTTTACAAAACACAGCAGCGTTACATCATTACATCACAATTGGATCTCATTTACATTTTTTTAATCCGTTTTAAAAAACAAAGCAGCTTTCACCTCACAATGCCGTCAAGGGGGGTAGGGAGTGGAGATGTGATATGGAAGGAGGGAGGGAGGGAATGACTGATGGTAGGGAAAAGGAGACAAAGGGAGGGGTGAGGGAAGGAGTGGGGGAGGGGAGGAGGAGGGGGAAAGAAGAGGGAGGGGAAAGTGGATGGGGGAAGTGTTGGGAATGAGGGGGTATGCAGGAGGATAGGGATAGGAGGAGGGATGGCAAGGTAATTGCATTGGGGACCAATATCTCCCGTGTGAAAAGGGCCCAATGGGTCCCGCTTGGTCGAGATTACTAAATCTCTCATCCTGTGAGAGGACGTGTGTCAGTGTGTGTGATTCTGAAATTACGCGAAAACAGTACGCAATAGAGCTACAATTTTAAGCCCTCCTTCTTACAATTGTCCTGGTGTGTGTTGTATCAAATTTTGTTCAGATTAATGGTACATTTTACAAGTTATTCACATTTTAAACTTTACAAAAACAACTTTGACAAAAATCTTTTCCATCTGCACCGGCAGTTATTTGCGTATGACGTCACAATGGGATCCCATTTACATAAACTTCCCATCAGCAGTGTTCCACCCCACACTGACATCACAATGGGATAATTTACATTTCAAAAAAACTCCTTTTTAAAAAACACAGCCGCGTTCCTCCATTTCATCACAATGGGACATAATTTATATATTTTTTAATCCATTTAAAAACACTCAGCTTCCACCTCACAATGAGATCAAGGGGTAGGGAGTGGGGAGGAGTTATGGAGGTAGGGAGGGTGGGGAGGGACTGAGGGTAGGGGAAAGGATAGGCAGGGAGAGGTGAGGGAGGGAGTGGGGGATGGGAGCAGGAGAGGAGAAAGAAGCGGGGGGGTGAAGAGGATGGGGATGTGCTGGGAATTAGAGGGAATGGAGGAGGATAGAGGTGGGAGGGGAGGATGGCAAGGTAATTGCATTGGGCGACCACGGCTCCCGTGTGACAGGGACCCAACGGGTCCAACTTGGTCTAATATCTATATAATTAAAACTCTGATCTTGACCACTTCCTGTTGCCCTGCATATTGATTTCAGAAAAAACGCTACCACCTATGGCTGTGATTTTTGGCCATCTTAATTAGAGTCCCCCTCCGCTGCGCAGGACAAGAGGATTTTTCCCATTGATGAAAAATAAAAGACTTATTAATGTTTTTAAAATGTTGAGGTTCTCTCTCCTGTCAATCAAGCCATGAAGGCCACGCCCCTTCCGGTGGGACTATAAAACCAGAAAGTGTGGAGGTGCCTCAGTTCTCAGCAAGATGGGAGAGCGAAAGGTCGCGGTTGTGAATAACACTGAACACATGTCTACTAAACTGTGAGTGGTTTTACTCACATGTGAGGGCCCATAATGTGGTTTGAAAATGTAGTTTGAAAATGCAAAAGTGTATTTTGGTTTGAAAATGCAAAAGTGTGTTTTGGTTTGAAAATGCAAAAGTGTGTTTTGGTTTAAAAATGTGAAAGTGTTTTTTGGTTTGAAAATGCAAAAGTGTTTTTTGGTTTGCAAATGCAAAAGTGTTTTTTGGTTTGAAAATGCAAAAGTGTGTTTTGGTTTGAAAGTGCGAAAGTGTGTTTTGATTTGAAGCTGCTAAAGTTGCCTTTGGTTGAAAATGCTAAAGTTGCCTTTGGTTTGAAAATGCTAAAGTTACCTTTGGTTTGAAAATGCTAAAGTTGCCTTGCCTAATTAAAGTTACCTTACCTAATTAAAGTTGCCTTACCTAATTAACATTGCCTTGCCTTGCCTAATCTATATAATTAAAACTCTGATCTTGGTATGCAGCTTGCAGAGTGACTACAGCCGCCTTTTGCATCAAGAAATGCTTTCTTGTAATACACATCCTTATGAATGACTTAATATGGTGTGCTGCCTTGATTTTCTCAACCAATACTCTGGCTTTGCTCCCGCGGTATAAGGCCTGAATACAAACCACTGCTTTTTTCAAACTATTATAATGTCTCGTTTGGACATTTCTTATCTGACATGCTCTGTATCATTGCTGTACCGCAATGGCAGACCAGCGTAGTTTCCTGAAATACTGACGCTGTTTATACATCTGATAATATGTCTGTATGACCTTGGCAGATTTGTGCATGCACCGCAATTGCTTTCGAACAAGCATTCCTCGGTGGGCAGCCTGAAGCAGCATAACGCTGCTGTGTACCTTCATGTAAGTATTGCGATCACTTTCCATTTGAAGGTGTGCCCCATAATGGGTTTGTACTATTAGAGCTGCCAATCTCATTGCCTTGTATTGACGGTATACTCTGTGCATTCTAAATGCTGCTTGTATTACCATTGCTGCCTTCTGTTTGTTCCGGATCTCTCTCCGTACCTTCATACCCCTGAATGCAGCTTGAATTGTTAGGGTTGCCCTTTGGATGGCAATTTCCCTTTGCCTTGGACGTCTGTCACTTTGCACTTGCCCTTTGTCCCTTTGCACTTGACCTTTGTCCAATTGCACTTGATCTTTGTCCCTTTGCACTTGACCTTTGTCCTTTTGCACTTGACCTTTGTCCTTTTGCACTTCACCTTTGTCCTTTTGCACTTGACCGTTGTCCTTTTGCACTTGACCTTTGTCCTTTTGCATTTGACCTTTGCCCTTTTGGACTTGACCTTTGCCCTTTTGCACTTGACTTTTGTCCTTTGAGGGACTCCCTGCCCTCTTTAGTTCAGGCTCCTTGCCTCTGGATGCCCTTGGAGGTTTTGGCGAGAAATGAGCCATTAGTGCCTCCTTACACTCCTCATACGTTTTATCCGTGGGCTTTGCTGGCAGCAGTAACGTAAGGTGTGATAACCATCTCTTCCTAAGCCGCATATGAACCATGCTCTCTACTTCTCCTCAGCAGTGATATCATTGGAAATGAACGAAGCCTCCAAGACTTCAGTCTATTTCTCAAAATTACACCCAGAAACTAACTGGGGAATAGCCATTTGAATAGCCATGCTACCTGTTGCTATCCAGGTGCCCTATATTCTGTTCTCTTTTCTGCCCTGGACTTAATCCTTTTACATTCTAAGAGATTATCCAGCTCACTGTCTATTACTTAATCTTATAATAATAAATGTATACTACTAACCAACATTTTCTGTTAATAGGCAAACTAGAACATTTTAAGCCATATACCTGCTATGCACACATATTTACTTAAATCATTGATAACAGTGACCAATACATTAAATTCATGCAATCCAGGACTCCAGAGCCTCAGCAACCTCTCGGGCTGTCCTCACGGACTGGCTTTGCCTTCACGGGCTGGCTTCACAGGCTGGCTTTCGCTGTCTTTATGGGCTGGCTGTTGCTGGCTTTACGGGCTGGCCCTCGCTGGCCTCGCAGGCTGGCTCTCGCTGTCTCCACGGGCTGGCCATTGCTGGCCTTCCAGGCCAGCCCCTGCTGACTTCCCGGGCTGGCTGCTGCTGCTTTGCTGACTTGCTTGCTTGCTGGCTTCACGGCTGGGGGCTGGCCGTGCTCGCTGGCGGGGCTGACTTGTGTCTTGTGGCTGGGCTGCCTGTGTCTTGCGGCCGGGGTGACTGTGTCCCGCTGGCGAGGGCTGGCTGTGCTCGCGCTGACCTTCCTCTCTACTGCTGCTCCGCCGACTTGCCTGCCCACTGTTTCCACAGCCCTCCCGGCTGCTACTGGACCCGCTGCTCGGCTAAAGGTGAGTCGCTGCCTTTCTGCTGCTGGTCCCCGCTGCTCCAAGCGTTGGGACTGTGACTCTCTTGTGGTCGGCTTTCTCCACCATCTCCCGCGACCGGGCTGACTCTGGTCCCGACCGGGCTGAAGTGCTTGAGTGCTGTGTCCTGCTTTTCTCGCGTGGACCTACTCTTCGCACTAGGCCGGACTTCCTTTCACATCCAGGCTTTCCCCGCTCTCAGCCGTCCCTTGCGACTGGGCTTTCTTGGCTTTCTGCTCACGGTCAGCCTGACTCTGCTCCCGACCGGGCTTTCTCTGCTTTCTCCCCCACCGGGCTGACTGTTCCTGGCCGGGCTGAAGACTCAGTTCTGTCGGTGGCTCTCTGGATCTGTCCGTGGCCTTCATGGTACGAGGCCCTCACCCGACATCTGTGGCTGCTACTGGGGCTGACCGTTGGCTACACGGTACTAGGCCCCCACCCGACGTCTGTGGCTACTACTGGGGCTGGCCGTGGGCTACACGGTACTAGGCCCCCACCCGACGTCTGTGGCTACTACTGGGGCTGGCCGTGGGCTACACGGTACTAGGCCCCCACCCGACGTCTGTGGCTACTGCTTGGGCTGGCCGTGGGCTGCACAGCCCTGGATACATTCCAGGTAAGTTGACGCCGTGCTCGGTGACCCTTACTGCCCTGCTTGTCTTCACTGCCCGTTCCGACCTTTTTTTCTAGTTCGGGCCAATCCAAAACCATTTGGCGCCAAATCTTTTGCTTGGTGCTGTTCCACTTTTTTTTTCAAAAATACCTCTATTTTTAACTTGTTTTTCGTTTTTCTTGGCTGTCCTTGTTCTTATCTTTGTTCTTTTATCCTCGTCGTCAATTGTTGTGTATTTGGATGCTTGGAACAGACTTAAATAAGGCTCGGACACGGGAGTCATCTTAACAAGCTCCTTTATTCCAGGACACCACCTAGAGTCTCCCCCTGCACATGCGTACTTGCACAAGACATCACAAGACATCACAGACACTAATTACATATGCTAGTTATCACATACCTAACACCCGGGATGGCGGGACTGTCATATGCTGAGAGAATGGAGCGGCTGGGCTTGTATAGAAGGATGAGTTTAGAAGGATGAGAGGATCTCTTATTGAAACATATAAGATTGTTAAGGATTTGGACACGCTACAGGCAGAAACATGGTCCCGATGTTGGGGGAGTCCAGAACCAGGGGCCACAGTTTAAGTCATCAAGTCAAGTCACTTTTATTTATATAACGCATTTAAAAACTCTTGTTGTCCAAAGTGCTTTACATTTTTATAAGAATAGTATAACTAACAACAGTGGTTCATAGATTAAAATACAAACATCACTAGACACATATAGCCCTCGCTCAGAGGATGTCAAGAAAGGCTTGGGAGTAGAGATGAGTTTTTAGTCTCGACTTAAAGGATTGGCTGGAGGGGGCAGTTCTGATGGGAAGAGGGATGCTGTTCCACAGTCTAGGAGCTGCAACCGCAAAGGCGCGGTCGCCCCTGAGCTTATGCCTAGATGTTCAGTAACCCCAAGTCGGCCAATCTGAGGGACCTGGAGGTGGTGTGGTGGGTAAGCAGAATTTTTATGTAGGTGAGGGCAAGCCCATTGAGGGCTTTGTAGACATAAAGGAGGATCTTGAAATTTATTCGGAACCGCACAGGGAGCCAGTGGAGAGAGGCCAGGATCGGGGTGATGTGGTCCCTTTTTCGGGTGCCCGTCAGGAGTCTCGCTGCGGCGTTTTGGACCAGTTGCAGGCTGGACCGGGAAGATTGGCTGATGCCAGTGCAAAGGGAGTTGCAGTAATCTAGGCGGGAGGAGATAAATTTATGTTAAGAATGTTAAGAATAAGGGGTAAACCATTTAGAACGGAGACAAGGAAACACCTTTTCTCACAGAAAGTTGTGAGACTGTGGAATTCTCCGCCTCAGAGGGCAGTGGAGGCCGGTTCTCTGGATACTTTCAAGAGAGAGCTAGATAGGGCTCTTAAAGATAGCGGAGTCAAGAGAAGTGGGGAGAAGGCAGGAACGGGGTACTGATTTGGGATGATCATCCATGATCACATTGAATAGCGGTGCTGGCTCCAGCGGCCGAATGGCCTCCTCCTGCACCCGTTGTTTATTGTCTATTGTGTATTGAGACTCTTCTTCAGACTCATGTGGGGATGGGGGGGCAGGGGGGGAAGGAGAAAGGAAGAGGCGGAGATAGTAGGATGTGGGAGAACTGGGAAGGGTGGAAGGAGGGAGAAAGCAGGGACTACCATCAATTGGAGAAGTCAATGTTCATACCGCTGGGGTGTACACTGCCCAAGCAAAACATGAGGTGCTGCCCTCCAATTTGCGGTGGGACTCACTCTGGCCATGGAGGAGGCCCCGGACGGAAAGGTCGGATTCGCAATGGGAGGGGTAGTTGAAGTGCTGAGCCACCGGGAGATCAGGTTGGTTAATGCAAACTGAGCGGAGGTGTTGGACGAAGCGATCGCCAAGCCTGCGCTTGGTCTCACCGATGTAGAGCAGTTGACACCTAGAACAGCTGATGCAATAGATGAGGTTGGAGGAGATGCAGGTGAACCTCTGCCTCACTTGGAAAGGCTGCTTGGGTCCTTGGATGGAGTCGAGGGCGGAGGGAAAGCGACAAGTGTAGCATTTCCTGCAGTTGCAAGGGAAAGTACCAGGGGAGGGGCTGGTTTGGGTGGGAAGGGACAAATTGACCAGGGAGTTACGGAGGGAGCCATCTCTGCGGAAAGCCAAAAGGGGAGGAGATGAGAAGATGTGGCAATGGGATCGCGAATCACGTATAGATTTTAAAAAATCACATTTAAATCAAATTCTTGGGGGAAGGTTTAATTTGCAAATAAAATTGTGATTTTCATTGTGAGGGTGGGTAGGGGGGGATTTCTATTTACATTAAAAAATCGCGTAAAAAAACTTCCCTTGAAAAAAAACACGATTTTCATTGTGGGGGGGGGGGAGGGCAAAAGGAGAGGGAGGGAGAGGTGAGGGAGACAGTGGGGGCGGGAGGGAGAGGGGAAAGACGAAGTCGGGTGAAGAGCGAGGGGGAGTTCTGTGAGATGAGGGGGAATGGAGGAGGACAGGGGTAGGAGGAGGGATGGCGAGGTAATTGTGTTGGGGGACCAGGCCTCCCGTGTGACAGGGACCCAACGGGTCCCACTTGGTCGCGTATACATGTTACTAATACTCTCATCTTGTTTGTTTGTATGAATGTGAGTGCGTGTGTCCCCTAAATACCACCAAAATGCTACACGATGGCGCTACAAATTTTGACCCACCTTACTCACCATTGTCCTGCGATGTAAATGAAACAGGTTTTGTTCAGATTGATGGTATATTTTACAACAGCGCCCTCACTTGCCGGCCACGCCTGCGCAGTTGAGGGAGGCCCATCAACCCCGCTCGTGCGCAGTGGGCCCAGATCCAGGCTGCGGTGGGTCCGTGTCAGGGAGAGGCCGCGCTGGGGACCCGGGACCTGGGCGCTGGATCTGGCACTGGGTTTGGGGGCAGCGGCGCTGCTGTTCTGGGCCCACGGGGAGGGAGAGGAGCGGGACCCGGGGCAAGGACTAGGCTGCAGCCTCGGCCTCTCCCTGCCCCTCCGCCAGGTCCGGCCCGTCCCCCTCACAGCACCTGCCTCCATCAATTCAATTATAATTCCATCGCCGACATGCTGGAGAAAATGGGACTGGCAGTGGTTTACATCGAGATCCTGGGGAGGTGAGGAGGGAGAGTGGGGGGGTTGAGGGAGAGGGGCTAAGGAGGGAGCGGGAGGGGAAAGTGGGGAAGGTGAGAAGGGAGAGTGGGGGTAGGAGACGAGAAACGAAAAGGGAGGGTGAAGAGGAGGGGGAGGGAGTGCTGGGGATGAGGGGGAATGGAGGAGGATGGGGTAGGAAGAGGGATGGCAAGGTAATGGAGGGGGAAGAGAGAGGAGGGGAGGGAGGGAGTGAGGGTAGGAAGCAGAGGAGGTTTGGTGAAGGCTGGGGAGAGGGAGGATAATAGAGAAGGGGAATAGGGGACTGAAATGGTAGAGTGATTTATTGATCTATTTTTTACAAGTTTTTGCCATTTTAAACTTTTAAAACGTCAGCCGCTCCTGCGCAGTTGGGGGCTATGGGTGAGTGGTGGAATATTGCGTTGGGGAACGGGACCCAACGGGTTCCACTTGGTCTAGTGTCCTTTAAAAGTCATAATCGCTTTGATAGCTTCCTCTGGCAGCTCATTCCTGATACGGACAGCCTTCCAAGAGAAAAAGTTGCCCTTGTATTCCCTTAAGATCTCTCCCTTCTCACCTCTTGTTTTAGAATCCTCTACCCTGGCAAAAAGACTGTGAGTGTTCACTTTAACCATGTCCTTTATGATCTTGTGCACCTCAATAAGGTCACCTTAGCCTCCAACTCTCTAAAGAAAGTCTCATCCTATCCAACCTCTCTCTGTAACTCGTCTGCAAGCCCAGATAACATCCTGGTAAATCTCTTCTGCACTGCAATCATATCCATTTTGAACCATTATTTTCTAAAAAATCCATAATAGCTGTGGGAATTCTGTCATTCTGCAGTTCACACCGACAATTTCTGGTTGACAGCACTGAAATACGTCATGTGAATGCTAAGAAATTTATTTTTTCTCCCTGTATGTTGTTCTTAGGATTCACAAGTTGCATTTATTGGCCATTCACAGTTGCAGGGTTACCCTAGGACAGAGGTGGGAAACCTTTTCATGTTGGAATGCCACATTAAGTTAGCTGTAATCTAATAAGGGCGCATCCAAGAAACTTCAATTAGATATACTTCTACATTATTTTGTAAAAATCTAACTACTATGTACTAACTTCAAGAAAATGAAAACAATTTGTTAATTCTAAAGTTAACTAACCTGTTAATGACTTTGTTGTGACTGCTTTTTGTGGAAAAGCATTTAAATATTTGGTTGCAACATGGAGTTAGGCAGTTTCAGCTGATCTTCTAGAGTGTCATTTGTGACCTTAAGGGCGTCTTGATTTGGGTTAGGTAGAAAAATGTAGAATCGCAGCAATAAATGGTTGAAAAGCAAGAAAGCATTGTTCGTGCATGTTGCCAAAGGCGTGGGTATTCTATTGCATTTTTCCATATTTCAATCAGATCTTTCTTAGCATCAAATAAGGGCTTTAAAGTGTCATCTTCTGAGAGTTCAATCAATTCCATCTGTAGTTCTTTAGGAGCCTTGGAGACATCAACTATCTTTTGTGGAGTTGAAATGCTAATTTGAGTGTGATGTCATGATTCTCAAAGTCAGTGAACCTTTCATTGTATTCTTTAATTAATAATTCTATAACAGCTGCGTATTCTTCAAATGATTCGCATGAATCCTCCTGCTCATCAATGACCTTCGCTAACTGGGGAAAATGTTCATCCGAAATTTCATTTTGAAGAAGAGTTTTGAAAAAAGATACCTTTTTTCGAAATGCTTGAATTATTTGCCACATATCATATACAGACTTAGTTTTACTTTGCAAAGAACCATTCATGTTATTTTGCTTTAACATATCACACAGAAATACAGAATCTCTAGAGAAATTTTCTTTCAATAATTCACATTGCTGATTCTGTTTTTCATGAAATGTAACTATCTGTTCTCGCAAAGATAACAATGTTGCTGACACCTGTCCCTGCGATAGCCAACGCACTTTACAATGATACGGCAAATTCACACTGAATGCCTCATCGTCCAACTTTAGCATATTACGAAACTGACGATGCCGTGTTGCATTTGCACGAATATAGTTAACAATGCTTAGAACTTGTTGCAAAGTGTCACTTAAAATAGGAGATTTAGCACAGAGATTTTGCTGATGTAAGGTACAATGAAATGAAATGAGAGCATCTGTATCTGATAATACCTTTTTTATCTGTGCTATAAACCCTTCACATTTTCCTGTCATGGAAGGTGCACCGTCTGCACATACACTCACTTAATTAACCGAACCCAGTCCAATTTCACGACATTTATCTTGAAAGTTGTTGAAGAAATCTATTCCTTGTGTTCTAACCATAAGAGTGCCCAAAGTGAGTAACTCTTCATAGCAAAGAAAATGAGTTCCCTAACCCAATCACAAAATACCCCATTACATCGTTTCCACGGAAGCTTCTAGTTGGAACACAGTTCACCAAAGTAAAGAAACATTTTCCTAGGTAGTATAAACAATTTTTAAGAAGGCTTCACAATTTAACCAATCACAAGATAACAGCACAAACACAGTGCAACATAATTAACAATACTCAACACTCCATCCTATGACCAATCCTAATCATGCATTTGCAAACCTGCTCAGCTCTTCTGCAAAACCCTCATACTTATTAACAAAAGGAAGGACATCTGGACCTCACCTTATCCTCAACTTCCATCTAGGGCCCAGACTCCTTGGAGTTGTGACTCACAGCTTGCAACTTTCACAGAAAGAGGCCAAGCATGCTTTGCAAATACAGAGATTCTCCATTTTCTGACATTTTTTATTTGGCCAATTGCAAAATTTGGATTAATTCAAAAGGCCGCACTTAATGTGCTAGAAGGCCGCAGGTTCCCCACCCCTGCCCTAGGATGTTGCAAAGTGATTTACTGGAATAATAACTAAGTCTGAGCCATGCATGATGCAGTCTTGTGGAATTCCATTTTATTGTTGATGGTAAACATTATGACAAAATAACATAGTATTTTATTTGAAAGACCTCCATTATAAGTATTGAACATCATTGGAAATATCCTAAAAATGTCTCAGAATGCGGAATTATTGCTGTTATTTGCAGAGTATATGTTTGTAGTTTACTGTTCATTATTTGAAGACTTTGTTAGTAATATACAATAATACTGAATACATTTGATCAACGCAAGCAGCTACACTTTGCAAGTAAATTAACACCATAAGAAACCAGTCACCTAGCCTGGATTGGAGTGGAGTATGGAGACATAAAACCCACTGAATTCCTACAGCATTGTTTTGATCAAGATTCCAGCAGTTCTTTGTGTCTCCATTTCACTGCTTTGTTGTGAAATCTCCTAAATAATATGCCTACGTTGAAAAAGGTATTTCACCTGTCCATTCCCTCCACTGATGCTGCCTGGACTGCTGAGTTACTCCAGCACTTTGTTTTTTTTGGAGAATTTATTTCACCTTGACTAGTATCTTCCAGGGAACTGACCAAGAAAGTGTGCAAGAATCATCTCCAGGCCAACAGTCCTCTTAGCCCAAGGAGAACGGTTGAGGATGGCCCCAGCCTCTGCCCCTTTCTGAAGAGCAACACCAGTATCATGCACTAATGCTCAGAGCCCATTGAGTCTACTCCGCGATTCAATCATGGCTGATCTATCCAAAAATATCCACTGACTTGGCCTCTACAGCCATTTGTGGCAATGAATTCTACACCACCCTCTGACTAAACAAATTCCTCCTCATCTCAATCTCACGTCCTTTTCTTCTGAGGCTGTGCCCTCTGATGCTAGGCTCTCCCACTAGCAGAAACATCCTCTCCACATCTTCACTGTCCGTGCCTTTCACTATTCGGTATATTGCAATGAGGATCCCCTTAACTTTCTAAACTCCAGCGAGTACAGGCCGTGTGCCATGAAACCCTCATCATATGTTAACTCAATCAGCCCCGGGCAGTCACGGTGGCGCAGCGGTAGAGTTGCTGCCTTACAGCGAATGCTGCGCCGGAGAGCCGGGTTCGATCCTGACTACGGGTGCTGTCTGCACGGAGTTTGTACCTTCTCTCCGTGACCTGCGTGGGTTTTCTCAGAGATCTTCGGTTTCCTCCCACACTCCAAAGATGTACAGGTTTGTAGGTCAATTGGCTTGGTAAATGTACAAATTGTCCCTAGTGGATGTAGGATAGTGTTAATGTGCAGGGATCGCTGGCCGGCGCGGACCCAGTGGGCCGAAGGGCCTGTTTCCATGCTGTATCTCTAAACTATACTACACTAAACTAAACTAAACTAATCATTCTCGTAAATCTCCTCTGGACCCTCTCCAAAGCCAGGACATCCCTCCCCAAATGTGGGCCCCCAAACCACTCATAATACTGCTAACACTGTATTCGGCATATCTGTTCCTTTGCACTGCCTGTTAGCTTGATTGTACTAGATCTGATTTGACTAGATAGCACTCAAAAACCTTTTCACTATATCTCGATACACATGACAATGATAAACCAATAACAACAGCAACTGTTTAGGGACAGGAAATTCTGAAAAGAGATTCCTTTTATCGGTTGGCAGGAGAGCATGTCTCGGAAGGAAACTTGATGACTTTTTTTAAGGAAATTAAGAAAAGGAACAAACAAAATCACTCAGGCTTCCCGATCTCTATTCAATGAGTGAGAGTCCAAATGTAACAATCAATAAAGAGAAGAAACGCAGTTGTCTATCCACCCAATCCAACTGCAGAATCAATCCACATACTCACAACTCAGCCCAACAGCACTTTGCATCCATGGAATCGCAATCCTCTGAGCCTCTGATAATAGGTCAGGGGAGCAAATATAGGCTAGAAGAGTCATTTGTTTGTTTTGGATTGATTTATAAATATTAGAATCTGTTTTATTAGCTTATCCGTACAACAATGAATAATGACCCTGAACGTCACGTGATGCCTTATGAGTCAAAGTGAGTGGCGCTTTAAAGAGTCTTGATATAATCTATTGGCTGCTTACAGAATCTTTTTTATATTGTTGGTAGGTGGCAATGATCTCTGCGATGACACTTTTGTCTTCCAGTGTGCTAAGGTCCCCCAGATCTGTTGTTTCCTCAGTGGCTATTTTCTTCAGCAACCGCCTCATGATCTTTCCGGATCGGGTTTTGGGAAGCCGCTTCACAATCTGAAAATTGGACAATTAACAGTCATTCATACTGTAAATATGACATATATGCAGCATGTAATTTAAGATCATCTTTAATGCACATACAGACTTAACAGCACAGTAGCATGCTAGTTGTCACTGCATAAATGATACAGTAAGGTGGGGTTAGTGATGCTAACCTATATCTGATTGGTTGCATGCATAAACCAATCTACATCCTTCCCCCTTAAAGAATAAGTATAGTGCACCCATGACATTAAAGTTCAACAAATTCGCCATATCTATTAGGCGGTCTACTAATGCAGCCCGAATGCGTACGGACCAAACCCCCTCCTCCTTCACCGGATAGATTAGAGGGGTGAACCCGAAAGGGAGAAAGCCGTGGGAGCGACGCGGTGGCCGAAAGGGGGAGCGTGCAGGAGGGGTAATCCCGTGGTTAGTCACGGCCGCAGCACGTGGAGGAGTATGGGACAAGCGAGGAATAAGGGGCATGCGGGGATCGGTAGAAGGTTCGGCAGCGAACAGCTGGAACTGAAGCGGTGGAGCAAAGGGTCGGCTGTTGGCGGACGAGGTTCTCGCACAGCAAGCAAACTGCGGTATACTGCTCCCTCATAGTCCACAAGGTAAGACCGAGGTTCGTCAGCTGGGCCGACAACAGTACCCAGACGGGAATGTCCCATGGAAGTTTGTAAATGAACAACCTGGCCCGGCAGTAGCGGCATGAGAGGTTTGCATGATTTGTCATGCGACCGTTTCTGAATATCGTGTTTCTCCTGAATACGCTTTTGGATTGAAGCAGGCTTCAGCACCTGAGGTATCAGCTTCTGCTGAGCAATCGGAATTGGAGGTCTTGTTGTTCTGGACATCAGTCGCTGGGCTGGTGATCCCAGGGTCCCGTCTCTTGCAATGTTTCTGAGATTCAGGATATTAAGGTACACATCCGAATTGGCCAGGCGCGATCGTTCCATCAGTTGTTTAGCGCTTCTGACAGCCCGTTCAGCGAGTCCGTTACTCTGTGGGTACTCAGGGCTGCTCGTGACGTGGTGGAAATTCCATCGGTTGGCAAAGAGCTTGAACTTGTGGCTGGTAAACTGTCTACTGTCTTCCGTTGTCGGTCTGCAAACGGACGGGTGAGCCGAATGTGGAGAAGTATTTCTTTATTTTTCGGATGATGGAGGTCAGGAGGTCGAGTTCAAACCAGTTTGAAAATGAGTCGATGAGGACGAGATAGTGATTACCGCGCCATTCAAAGATGTCTGCCGCCACCGAGGTCCAGGCCAGGGCTGGTGGAGGTTGTTGCAGAAGGGGCTGCCTCTGCTGGTGTGGTGCTAGACTGTTGCAGGTGGGGCAAGATGCTACACGGTCCCGTATGTATTTGGCCATCCCAGGCCAGTAGAACGGGTTATGTACGTGGGTCAGAGTAGCATCGACTCCCGGGTGGCCGCTGTGTGCCTCTCTGTAGTATTCCTCACGTAGTGATGAGGGAACCACGACTTTGTGGCCCTTGACTATGACATCATCCGGTATGACCAATTCATTGCGGACTAAGAAGAACGGCTGTGCCTCAGTTGGTGCACTAGAGCGTCTGTCTGGCCAACCCCTTTTGATCACCGATGAGAGTATTTGGAGGGTGGCGTCAGCGGCAGTGTGTTCGGCTAGACGCCGCAGTTGGTTAGTAGGAACAAAAGTTAACGCCGAGGACCATAAACTCTTCCCATTCATAGGGGTGGCTTTCGCAGGATGCTCGAGGTGCAGGAGAGATGGTATCCGCAACGTGCATGTCTGTACCCTTTTTGTAAACAAGGGTAAAGTTGAAACGTTGGAGCTGCATCATCATGCGTTGCAGGCGGGCTGGTGCGGCATGGATGGGTTTGTTCAGAATCGTCACCAGTGGTCGGCGTTCTGTCTCGACCGTGAAAGTGTTTCTGAAGATAAAGTCATTGAATTTGGAGCAGGCAAAGACGACGGCCAGCAGCTCCTTCTCGATCTGTGCGTAGCGCTGTTCTGTGTCGGCCATGGTACGGGAGGCGTATATGAAACAGGGAGCAAGGTACCATCAGCAGATGGTTGTAGGCAGGCTGCACCGAGCCCGAATCGCGAGGCATCACAGGTGATAGTCACGGGACGTTTCAAATTGAAGAATATCAGAGTTGGTGCACTGGTCAGCCTAGATTTTAAATTGTCGAATGCTTGTTGATGCTGCTGGAACCAGGACCAAGCAATGTCCTTTCTAGTCAGTTGTCGCAGGGGTGAGCTTAGTTCACTGAGGTTTGATATGAATTTTCATGGGTGGGTTCGAATCCCACTTCTGACACCATGTAAGTATGATCATCTTTAATCCACATACAGACTTAACAGCACAGTAGCATGTTAGTTGTCACTGCATCCTGTCTGCTACCCAAACTGCGTAGCATAGGAAGTGGGTGGTAATATAAATGATATAGTAAGGTGGGGTTAGTGATGCTAACCTATATATGATTGGTTGCATGCATAAAACAATCTACACATACTTTGTGCACCATTTGAAACTTCTCTAAACCTCTTATCCTTTGCCCTAAACCTATGCTCTTTAGTTTGAGACACCACTGCTCTGGGCAAACCAGAGTTTCCTACTATCTACCTATTAATTTTAGATACCTCCATCAAATCCCCTCTCAGCCTCCACCACCACGCATGGAAAACAAACCCAGTCTATCCAGTAATAGACACACAATGCTGGAGTAACTCAGCGGGACAGGCAGCATCTCTGGATAGTAGGAATGGGTGACGTTTCGGTTAAGACCCTTCTTCAGACTGAGCGTCAGGGTAGAGGGAGTTACAGAGACAAGGAAGTGTAAGAGATGCTCAGTCTGAGGAACGGTCTCGACCCGAAACGTCACATATTCCTTCTATCCCGCTGAGTTACTCCAGCATTTTGTGTCTATCTTCGGTGTAAACCAGCATCTGCAGTTCCTTCCTACACATCCAGTCTATCCAATCTCTGCTTCTAACTATGAGGCTTCTCTGCAACCTCTCAAGTCCAATCCATTCCTTGCTCTAGAACGGCGATCAGAACTGTAAACAGCACTTTAGATGTAGCTTAACCAATGGTTTATAAAGAAGGGGAAATCACAAACTACAGATGCTGGTTTACACAAAAGAACACCAAGTGCTGGAGTAACCCAGAGGGTCAGACGCATCTCTGGAGAAAGGGAATAGGTGATGTTTCAGGTCAAGATCCGTCTTCAGAAACTTGCTGAGTAGTGTGAAGGATCTCGACCCAAAACATCACCTATTCCTTTTCTCCAGAGATGCTGTCTGACCTGCTGCGTTACTCCAGCTTTTTGTGTGTAACCTCATCTTTGCATATTCAAGATTCAACCTTGAGCTCAATAATTTCAGATAATCAACATCTCCTGCATAGTCCTTTTATTTCAGGTTTCCAGTGTCCATTCTATTTTCTTTTGAAATTTCTGACAATAATTCTGTTTCTCCCCCTTAAGTCTGCCCTGGGCTAATGTTTTAGCGTTTACATATCCCACCATTCACTTAAAGTGCTTCTCACTTTATACTTTCATATTTAATCTTGCCTGCAATCTTTGTGATCACAGAGTCCCCTTTTGTAATCATTTTCCATGCATCATCTTTTCTTAAATCTTGTTTATTTCTAACTTTTCCCCTGTCCTGATGAAAGGTTGAAAGCCTTAAACATCAGCTCTCTACATTTCTTGCTCTGCCAATCCTACTTTAATGACTCTGTATTTCCTGAATTTTTAGTTTTTTTACTGCGGATTTCCAGCACGCTGATGTGTTTTGTTTTGCTCTGTTATGGCAGCAGACCGGGTTTCACGATGATCTCTCTAAATCTGCCAACCTTTCCCTCCCTCATACTGCCCTGGGTTCAAAAACTGGGTTAGTGATACTTTTCTTGTCAGAAAAAGCAGGGTTGGAAACTTGTTGAGTCATACTGCTCAGAAAATTGTCCCTTTAACCTAACCCACCCATGCAGCCCAAGAATGATAATCTTGGTTCTCATTGCTAGTCCCATTTGCTTTAGCCAAATCTCGCAGATAGAGACTGCTAATCTAATTTCAAATTCAGGATTGACATTCAGAAGAATGCTTCACAAGAATGCTATTGGAGACCTGAACACGCACACTTGCAACCTCCATCTGTCCAACTTGAGTTTTAAAAATGGCTACGCCTATTCTAGTCAGTCAGAATGTTCCTCAGTTCCATTGGTACTTGCATTAATTAACATAATACTTTCTAAAGAAGGAAGAATAAAACATTGTGAACGACAATGTGATCTTGAGCAAAACACAGAAGTTCTGGAGGAACTCAGCATCTGTGGAGCAAATGGACAGATGACATTTCGAGTCAGGATCTATCTTCAGACTGATGGAGAAGGGGGGAGAAACATGTAAAATAGACGTGGCTGTGGGACAAATCTGGCAGGTGATTGGTGGTTAGAAGGTAGGGTGGGAGTGAATGGCTAATGGATGGAGTAAGTGTCAGGTGAAGGAACAAAGAACATCAGATAAAGAGAGAAGAGGATGAGTGAAATATGAAGCTGGAATGGAGGATATGGGTGGAAGGGAATGGGTGGGTGAGGAAAGAGGGGATAAAATGGAATATGGGACGGTGTTTAGTTTAGTTCAGAGATACAACGCAGAAACAGGCCTTGGGCCCAACTGAGCTCGCACCAACCAGCGATCTCCGCACATTAACACTATCCTACACACCATAGAGACACTTTTTTCATTTACACCAAGCCAATAATCTATAACATGTGCAGAGTGTGGGAGGAGACCAGAGATCTCGGAGAAAACCCACTCAGGTCACGGGGGGAATGTACAAACTCCGTACAGACAGCACCCGTAGTCGGGATCGAACCCAGGTCTCTGGTGCTAGAAGGCAGTAGCTCTACCGCTGTGCCATTGTACCGAACTGATGATAGGAGAGGATCATCCATGGGGTAAAAGGAGCAAGGTGATGGAGATGGACAATGATATCTTGCAATTGGCTGCTGAGCTGAATATACTTCTACTATTTCACATTGATATTTCCAAAGGAGGAGTGCATGATTGGCATTTTGTCGACGCATAAACTAAATCCATGAACAATCCTTGAAATGTGCTTAGAAGTCAGAGCCAGATCTGAGAGTTGAAGGTAACACTCACCATAATATAGTCAGGAACAGCATATTTGGCGATGTTAGATGTCACAAGTGACTTGAGTTCTTTAACGATGGCTGATTTCGAAATGGTCTCAGAATCTTTCAACACAACAAAGGCAAATGCAGCTGGAACAAATCGCAAAAGAGACTTAGATTCAAAAGAGTCATCGACACATGAGTCTGGAGAATGGTCTCGACCCGAAACATTCCTTCTCTCCAGAGATGCTGCCTGTTCCGCAGCGTTACTCCAATTGTATGTGTCTACGGTTTAAACTAGCATCTGCAGTTCCTTCCTACACAAAAGGAAGACCAGGGTATATAAGTGTGAATTCTGACAGGGAACATATGTTCAACCATAGAAAATCAGAATCAACATCAACATAACCACAACCCATTTTCATTCAACCATTGAGGAGATTATAAATATTTCTGAGTTTTTAAGAAGGAACTGCAGATGCTGGAAAATCGAAAGTAGACAAAAGTGCTGGAGAAACTCAGCAGGTGCGGCAGCATTTATGGAGCTAAGGAAATAGGCAACGTTTCGGGCCGAAACACTTCTTCAGACTGATGTAGGGTGGGGGGGGAGGGGGGGGGGAAGAAGAAAGGAGAAAGGAAGAGGAGGAGCCAGAGGGCTGAGGGAGAGCTGAGAAGGGGAGGAGACAGCAAGGGCTACCGGAAAGTGGAGGTCAATGTTCATGCCGCTAGGGTGCAAACTGCCCAAGCGGAATATCCATAGATGCTGCCGCACCCGCTGAGTTTCTCCAGCACTTTTGTCTACCATAAATATTTCTGATCACATTTCCTGAACAAGCATGAACAACGTGACTTTTAATGGGGGGAAAGTAACGGTGCTTCAGGTTCTAGAATCATTACCTCCAAGTTTAAGAACAGCTTAGACACAAAAAGCTGGAGTAACTCAGTGGGAATGGCAGCATCTCTGGGGAGAAGGAATGGGTGACGTTTCCGGTCAGCCTCTTCCGAGCAACCATCAGTCTCTTGAACTCTAACTATAACCCTACCCCAGCAACTTTGATCTACTATGGACTGTTTTGGATGCATTGCAGACTTCAGGTTTGCTCTATTATGAAAAAAGCCCCCAGGTGGTGGGGTAACTCAGCAGGTCAGGCAGCATCTCTGGAGAACATGAACAGGTGATGTTTTGGAATGGGCCCTATTATGGTATGGTTACAGAGTATTACTGATGAGTAATTTATTGTATTATTGATTATTGTATATTTATTTCTATGTTACTGTGTTAATGGGCCAGTAAAGCTGCAGCAAGTAAGAATTTAATTGTTCCATTACTGGTGCATTTGACAAATAAACCTTTATTTGACTTTTGAATCTTGCTTTAACATCAGCTTATTTCATTCATTCTTCAAATGCTTGCATCGCTCTGAAGCAGGTGTCAGAGGGTATGAGACGAAGGCAGGAGAATGGGGTTAGGAGGGAGAGATAGATCAGCCATGAATGGCAGAGTAGACTTGATGGTCCGAATGGCCTAATTCTACTCCTATTCCTCATGACCTTATGACCTAAAGGCTTGTGTTTTTTATCACCCATTTCTAGTTGAACCTCCTTCCTGAACTGCTACGCAGTTTGTGCTTTGTCCTGGATATGATACAAATGATAGAAATACCATCTTGCTACTGTACTTCAGAGAATACTTAAAGATCAACCAAGTGGTGTAGGACTAGTCAGAAATAGACCAGATCAGGTAAAATGGCAAGATTGCTTCTCTTATGAATGAACAAGGATCAGGTAAGCTGGGGTACATTCTTTAACACATAACAATCTGGAGTATTGTGTGCAGTTCAGGTTGACCCATTGCAGGAAGGATGTGGAGGCTTTGGAAAGGGTCAGAGATTTACCAGAATACTGCTTGGATTATGGGGTATGAGCTACTGGGAGAGGTTGGACAGACTGATTGTTTCCGCTGGAAAGCCAGAGGTTAAGGGGAGACCTGATAGTAGTACAGGTATACAAAATTATCAGGCGTAGTTAGTCAGAACCATTTTCCCAGGTTGAAAACATCATAGTCTATACCATCAGTTCTCCAGAGATGATGCACGACTCGCTGAGTTACTTCAGCACTTTGAGTTTTGTACTCGTGTTTTGTTCAGTTCAGTGACCAACGTGAAAACAGGCCCTTCAGCCCAACATTGATCACCCGTTCACACTAGTTGTATGTTATCCCACTTTCTCATCCACTCCCTGCACACTAGTTGTGTAACAAGGAATTGCAGATCCTGGTTTAACATAGAAAACATTGAAAATAGGTGCAGGAGGAGGCCATTCGGCCCTTCGAGCCAGCACCGCCATTCATTATGATCATGGCTAATCATCCCCAATCAATAACCCGTGCCTGCCTTCTCCCCATATCCCTTGACTCCACTAGCGCCTAGAACTCTCTCTTAAATCCATCCAGTTACTTGGCCTCCACTGCCCTCTATGGCAGGGAATTCCACAAATTCACAACTCTCTGGGTGAAAATGCTTTTTCTCACCTCAGTCTTAAATGGCCTCCCCTTTATTCTAAGACTGTGGCCCCTGGTTCTGGACTCGCCCAACATTGGGAACATTTTTCCTACATCTAGCTTGTCCAGTCCTTTTATAATTTTATATGTTTCGATAAAGGACATGTTTCGATGTCCTTTGGTGTGCTGGCCTTTATAAATCAGAACATTGAATATAGGAGTAGGGAAGTAATGTTAAAATTGTACAAGGCATTGGTAAGACCAATTCTGGAGTATGGTGTACAATTTTGGTCGCCTAGTAATAGGAAGGATGTCAACAAAATAGAGAGAGTACAGAGGAGATTTACTAGAATGTTGCCAGGGTTCCAGCAACTATGTTACAGAGAAAGGTTGAACAAGTTAGGTGTTTATTCTTTGGAGCGCAGAAGGTTAAGGGGGGACTTGATTGAGGTCTTTAAAATGATGAAAGGGATAGACAGAGTTGACGTGGATACGTTTTTCCCATTGAGGGTAGGGAAGATTCAAACAAGAGGGCATGACATGAGAATTAAGGGACAGAGGTTTCGGGGTAACGTGAGGGGGAACTTCTTTACTCAGAGGGTGGTGGCTGTGTGGAATGAGCTTCCAGCAGAAGTGGTGGAGGCAGGATCGATTTTAACATTTAAGAGTAAAGTGGATAGGTATATGGACGTGAAGGGAATGGAGGGGTATGGTCTGAGTGCAGGTAGATGGGACTAGGGGAAAACAAATGGTCGGCACGGACTGGAAGGGCCGAGAGGGCCTGTTTCCGTGCTGTAATTGTTATATGGTTATATGGTTATATGATAAGATCCCCCCTCATCCTTCTAAACTCCAGTGAATACAAGCCTAGTCATTTCAATCTTTCCTCATATGACAGTCCCGCCATCCCAAGATAAACCGAAGATAGCCACAAAAAGCTGGAGTAACTCAGCGGGACAGGCAACATTTCTGGAGAGAAGGAATAGATGACGTTTCGGGTTGAGACCCTTCTTCAGTCTTCAGTCATTCAGTTCATGCTGCCTGTCCAGCTTTTTGTGTCTACTTCTCTACACACTGGGGGCAATTTATGAGGCCAATTAACTTGCAAACCTGCATGTCTTTGGGATGTAGGAGAAAACCGGAGCAGCCGAAGGAAACCCACGTGGCCACAAGGAGAAAGTGCAAACTTTGCACACACAGTACCCAAGGTCAGGATTGAACCAGGGCTCTAAATGCTCTACTGGCTGTGCCCCTGTGCTGCCCATATGTCTTCCTGAGACCTTCAAACAAAGTGAAATTCTTTACAAATTAGATTTTTATTTAATTTTGAAAGCTACCAGAACTTGAATCTATGCACATTAGCTGATTTTAAAAAGTGTAAATGTAGTTGCTATTTCTCTCACTTACCTTCTCCTTTCAATTCGTGAGAGATGCCAATCACTGCAGTCTCTGGCACGTCAGGGTGTTCAGCCTGAAGACCATTTAAACAGATATGTCATCTCAATTAAAGAGCTTCACCCTACCATTCACCATGAACAGCTATTCTACAGAAAGATGGTGCTATCAATTTCATTTTGCTGAATCTTTCTTGAGGTTTGCTGCCCAATGCGTGGTTTTACTACTCTCCTTTTCTTCCTCTAAATTATTGGTATGCATGTTGAAAAGTTAAGGCTTCAGTTTAAATCAATGAAGCCCAATACTTGACAGATTATTCCAAGCAGATAACAGTAGGTATAGAAAAGTGCTGGAGAAACCCAGCGGGTGCAGCAGCATCTATGGAGCGAAGGAAATAGGCAATGTTTCGGGCCGAAACCTTTCTTCAGACTGAGATTTTCCAGCATCTGCAGTTCCTTCTTAAACAGTAGATAGAGAATTGGCTTCATGGGAGTAAGCAGAGGGTGGTGATGGAGGCGTGTGTTTTGGACTGGAGGCCTGTAATGAGTGGTGTGTCTCAGGGATCAGTGCTGCTGGGCCCATTGCTGTTTCTGGTTTATATCAATGGTTTGGATGAGGGGGGATTTCATAGAGGTGTATAAAATCATGAAAGAAATTGATAGGGTGATTACTGTCTTTTACATAGGGTAGGGTAGGGTGATTAAAAATAAGTGGAATATAGTTAGTGTGAGAGGGGAAAGATTTAATAGGAAGCTGAGGCAGAACCTTTTCATTCAGAGTGGTGGGTGTGTGCAACGAGCTGCCAAAGAAGGTAGTTGCGGCAGGTACTAGAACAGTATTTAAAAGGCACTTGGAAGATACATGGATAGGTGGGACCAGTGCAGATGGGGCACCAGGGTTGGCATGGGCAAGTTGGGCTGAAGGGCATGTTTCTGTGCCGTATGGCTCTGACATCCTAGTTCAGCATCTTTTTGAAAATCATTTGGAGCATACTTCAAAACATTTGCAACCCATTTCCTGTTGAAGTCTTGCCTTTTGGAAAATCAGACAGAGCAGTAACAGACACTATTCACCCAAATGTAGCTGCCATTTCCCCACTGTCATGTGCATTTGTTGCTTTCTCTCTGACAGAATGTGAATCAAAGGACAATGACCTGTGACCAGATTCTGGCACCGTTTCTTCCCAGCAGGTATTAGGCAATTGGACCGTCCTCTCACCAGCGAGAGTACAGTCCTGACTGCCCATTGGAGACCTTTGACCAGACTTTATCTCACACTGTATCCTTTATCTGTGGATGGCTTGTTGTAATCATATACAGTCTTTTGACTGGATAGCACACAACAAAAAGCTTTTCACTGCACCTCAGTACACTTGACAATAAACTAAACTAAACTAAACTAACAGTAAACTAATATAAAACAAGTCGCAAGCCTGGCCGCAAGTTATAAACCCCATCTGAATTAAAGGGTCACAGATAGGGGATTATTTTTAAACATTTATTTTCCCACATTCAGTTTTATTTGCTGACCTTTCTTCTCAGTCAGCACGGACTGGATATTGGATAGGGAATGTTTACAGGGGTATGGGGCTAGCCCAGTATACCAACATGGACAAGTAGTCCTGATTCAGTGCTGAGTAGCTCTATAACTCAGCGGCTCAGATCCAAGCATCACAAAGTCATGCACGTCAGTTACTTGAAGAGACCTAAACAGCATTTTCTTCCCTTGCCCTTTACCAATATTCCTTCTCCCCCTCTCATCGCAGCAGTCGGTGTGTACTGTAAATGACAGTCACAAGCTCAACAAGTGCCTGCTGTCTGTAAATGGAGGAGAGATCACAATCTACACCATCGAAATGGGAGAGAACCCTGTAATGTCAAGAATAAAACAGGCTTTTCAGATAAGAAGGAATGTCTGTAACATACATTCAGAAACATTTTCCCAGAATGGAAATACCAAAAACTGGAGGGCACAGCTTTAAAGTGAGGAGCAAAGACTAAAAGAGATGTGCTGGACAAATGTTTTCACGCAGAAGGTGGTGAGCACGTGCAACGTGCTGTCGGGGGTTTAGTTAGTTTATTGTCACGTGTACTGAGCTTCAGTGAAAAGCTTTTGCTGCGTGCTAACCAGTCAGCGGAAAGAGAATTCTTGATTACAATCGAACCATTCACAGTGTGTAGCAAAGTCCGATCAAGAATTGTCCGAGGGTCACCAATGAGGTAGATAGTAATTCAGCACTGCTCTCTGGTTGTGGTAGGATGGTTCAGTTGCCTAATAACAGCTGGGAAGAAACTGTCCCTGAATCTGGAGGTGTGCGTTTTCACACTTCTCTACCTTTTGCCCGATGGGAGAGGGGAGAAGAAGAAGTGGCTAGGGTGCGCCTCGTCCTTGATGATGCTGCTGGCCTTGCCGAGGGATTGTGAGGTATAAATGGAGTCAATGGAAGGGAGGTTGGTTTGTGTGATGGTCTGGGCTGCGTCCACAATTCGCTGCAATTTATTGCGGTCTTGGATGGAGCTGTTCCCAAATCAAGCTGTGGTGCATCTTGACAAAATGCTTTCTATGGCGGATCTGTAGTTGGTGCGAGTTGTAGGGGACATGGCAAACTTCCTAAGCCTTCTAAGAAAGTCGAGGCATTGGTGTGCTTTTGGTCGTTGCTTCAATATAGCTGGTCAGGAGAAACTGTTGGTGATATTGACTCCTAGGATGGAATTTCACCCATCTCTACTTTGGCACCATCAATACAAACTGGGGAATGTGCACCGCTTCACTTCCTGAAGTCCATCACTATCTCCTTTGTCTTGCTGACATTGAGAGAACGGTTGTCTCCACACCAGGACACGAGGTTCTCAATCTCCCTCCTGTACTCCGTCTCATCATTATTTGATATCCGGCCCACAATGATGGTGTTGTCTGCGAATTTGAACATGAATTAGATTTGTCCACGGCTGCACAGCGGTGGGTGAACAAGGACGGGGGCTGAGAACGAATCCTTGTGGAGAACTCCAGTGTTGAAGATTATCGTGGAGGATGATTTGTCCACTATCCTCACTGATTGGGGTTTGTTGGTCAGGAAGTTGGAGATCCAGTTTTTAAAAATGAGTGCTGACATCAAGTTCCGCTAGTTTGGTGATGAACTTGGATGGTGTAATGATGTTAAAGGCAGAGCTGTAGTCTACGAATAGAAGTCTGACGTAGGTGTCTAGGGATGAGTAAGGGCCAGGGCGATGGCATTGTCCATGGGCCTGTTGTGGTGGTAGGTGAACTGCAGTGGGTCAAGGCCGCTGGCTAGACTGGATTTAACGTGTTCCATAACTAGCCTTTCAAAACATTTCATAATGGTGGATGTCAAGGCCACTAAGTGGGAATCATTAAGGCATGGGGTCTTGCTTTTCTTGGACACTGGGACAATGGTAGTCTTCTTGAAGCAGGTGTGTATCTCAGAACGGAGTAGGGAGAGATTAAAGATGTCCATGAATACTCCCACTAGCTGGTCCACGTGGCATCTAAGGACACGGCCAGGAACTCCGTCTGGGCCAGTTGCTCTCCGTGGGTTCGCTCTCAGGAAGGCCGATGTAACCTCTGCTACAGTTACCCTGGGGAGAGGCACACTGGAGTCTGAAGGGCCAGGTGTCACCACCCTGTTGGCCTCCTGGTCGAAGGGAGCATAGGAAGCATTCAGTTCATCGGGTAGGTTCGCACTATCACCAATGATGTTGCCTGACCTTGCTTTGCAGCCACTTATATTATTCAATCCTTGCCACATTCTCCGTGAGTCCGAGTGATTATACTGGGACTCACGTTTATCCTGGTATTGTCCCGTGATAGCTTTGCGAAGATCATAGCGGGCCTTCTAGTACTACTCAGTTGGAAAAAGTACAGTAGACGTTTGGATAGGCATGTGGATATGGGGTATTTGCAGGCAGATAAGTGATGGTCTTGGCATCGTGGGCTAAAGGGCCTGTTCTTGTGCTGTACTAGCACCAGGCTCAATGAGAAATATAAATAAGTACTTGAGAAAATGCCTGGGTTTGGTTAGTAAATCAAAGGACCGCCTGCAAAGACAAGATAAAATAAATTTGTCTTTCTCAAAGACATTTGGTACCAGCTCGATGCCTGTTGTAATAAAAAGCCCTTGTTTTCAGCACCAAAAGTCTATCATATCTGCTTCAATTACCACCCCCGGCAGCTCGTACCATGCATTCACCACCCGCACATCTGCTTTCAACTTTGCCACTCTCACCAGCTGGTTCCAAAATCTGTTGTTTGTGGATGGGTAAAATCACGGGCTTATTGATTATGTAAGTGCATGCTAGACACCAGACTTCACCCCTGGCCACGATTCCAGAAGCGGTGCTAGGACGCACAGACATTAAGACACAGTTGCCGTAAGGCACTCCTGACAAACTTTGACCAGCTTTCGCAGCTGAACGCTGTGTGAGACTCAGTGTGCACTTGCTGTTTTGCTGCTGTTCAGTTGTCGTTTTGTGTTGTTCTATTGTTTTAATAAATATTTCTTTCTATTAATTTATATTGTGTTTTCTTCCTCCGTCATTGATCAGAACCCTCAAAACCTGCTCATATCTTGTTTCAAACCCTGATCACCTTTTCTTAAAGTGAAGACATTTGTCATTTATTTTTGTAACTCTTCATTTGGTGATAAAGCTAATTAGAGCATCTATATTAGATGGGATCTAATTTCAATGCTTCCATGCAAGGAGGTCTACAGTGCTCTGCACCATCATGTGTTCCTGCAGTCTCCTTACCAGTGCATTCTCTACCTCAGCTGTGCCCAGTCTATGTCCACTGATGTTGATAACATCATCCATCCGTCCAGTAATCTGGTAGTAGCCTTCCTTTGATCTGTAACCACCATCGCCAGTGAAGTAGCAGCCTGAAAGATGATTGAAACGAAGGGTATAACCACATTCCACCAGGTATGTATGCTGTGGAAATGCACAGTGGGAAGTATAGTCAGTGCAGTGGCACACATTGAGAACAAGTCGTTGGTGAGACCACACTTGGAGCACTGTGTACAGTTCTGGTCACACAGTCTCAGGAAGGATGCCATTAAGTTGAAAACGGTGCAGATGAGTTTCACCAGGATGTTACCTGAGCTTGAGAGGGTGGCTAAGCTGGGACTTTTTTCAATGGGTTGTAGGAGGCTGAAGGGTGGCATGTTTGAGTTGTACAAGATCATGGGGGAATTGGGCAAAGCCTGCAGACTTTCCCCCAGGTGGATGATTCTAAACCTAAATGGCATAGGTTACATATGAGAGGGGAGATATTTAAGATGACCATAGGGACAAAATTTGCACTCGGAGGGTACTCTATATCTTGGAATGAGCTGCTAGAGGAAGCTATAGTTCAGTTAAGTTTATTGTCATGTGTACCGAGGTACAGTGAAAAGCTTTTGTTGCGTGCTAACTAGTCAGCAAAAAGACAATACATGATTACAATCGATCCATTTACAGTGTATAGATACTTGATAAGGGAATAATAACATTTAGTGCCAGGTAAAGTCAGCAAAGTCCGATCAAGGTGGATAAAAGTGGTTATAAACACAACATTTAAAAGGTATTTGGATAGGAAAAGTTTAGAGGGATATTGGTCAAATGCAAGCAATCGGAACCACCCCAATGTACAAACTTGGTCGGCATGGACAAGATCAGGGGTGCAGTGCTGCCGGAGCTCACCACAACNATACCAACCCTAAATTTAGTTCACAGTAACATAACCCATAACAAATAACATTTCTCTCCATAACAATTATGCGCCTGCGCAGCACGGAATGCGCACAAGGTTGCCCTCTCGGCCCTTCCCGTGAGTCCGCGAGCGGCCGGCTGGCGGCAAGAAAGTGCCGCTGATCCCACTCTGTTGGCTTCCCCCAACCCTCCCCCACTGTCCCAAACCCTCCCCCACTGCGCCACAACGCGCGGCCCCGGCACCTCTGTAACAAAAAGCCAAAATAAACAGCGGGGAATTCTAACTAGTGGGTGTGTGGTCAGTGGTAACCTGATTAAAAGAGTGGGAAGTGGAAGATCCATCACTACTGAGGTTCCCTGTAGGAGGGGGGGAGCACTAGGACCCAGAAGTGTCAGACCACGTGCTGTCTGCATGGTGGAGGTTGTGGGCCTGGTGCTGAGCCTGGAACTCTGGTGAGATGACGGCTCCGGCCTGCAGGTGGCGCCGCGGTCCAGCGGTGGAGCTCCAGGCCTGCTGGTGGTGCCGTGGTCCAGCGGTGGAGCTCCGGGCCTGCTGGTGGTGGAGCCGTGGTCCAGCGGTGGAGCTCCGGCCTGCTGCTGGTGCCATGGTCCAGCGGTGGAGCTCTGGACCTGCAGGTGGCACCGTGGTCCAGCGGTGGAGCTCCAGGCCTGCTGGTGGTGCCGTGGTCCAGCGGTGGAGCTCGGGCCTGCTGGTGGTGCCGTGGTCCAGCGGTGGAGCTCCGGGCCTGCTGGTGGTGCCGTGGTCCAGCGGTGGAGCTCCGGGCCTGCTGGTGGCACCGTGGTCCAGCGGTGGAGCTCCAGGCCTGCTGGTGGCACCGTGGTCCAGCGGTGGAGCTCCAGGCCTGCTGGTGGTGCCGTGGTCCAGCGGTGGAGCTCCAGGCCTGCTGGTGGTGCCGTGGTCCAGCGGTGGAGCTCCAGGCCTGCTGGTGGCACCGTGGTCCAGCGGTGGAGCTCCGGGCCTGCAGGTGGCACCGTGGTCCAGCGGTGGAGCTCCAGGCCTGCTGGTGGTGCCGTGGTCCAGCGGTGGAGCTCCAGGCCTGCTGGTGGCACCGTGGTCCAGCGGTGGAGCTCCGGGCCTGCAGGTGGCACCGTGGTCCAGCGGTGGAGCTCCAGGCCTGCTGGTGGTGCCGTGGTCCAGCGGTGGAGCTCCAGGCCTGCTGGTGGCGCCGTGGTCCAGCGGTGGAGCTCCAGGCCTGCTGGTGGTGCCGTGGTCCAGCGGTGGAGCACCAGGCCTGCTGGTGGGCGGTCGAGTCGAGGAGTGTCAGTGGAGGGACGTCTGGAGTGTGGGTGAGTGTGAGTGGGTGAGTGTGGGTGAGTGTGTGAGTGTGTGTGAGTGAGTGTGGGTGAGTGTGTGGGTGAGTGTGTGGGTGAGTGAGTGTAGTGAGTGTGCGGTGTGTGAGTGAGTGTGTGGGTGTGAGTGTGTGTGTGAGTGTGTGAGTGAAAGTGAGTGAGTGTGTGGTGGTGTGTGAGTGAGTGTGTGGTGAATGGTGTGTGTGTGTGAGTGTGAGTGTGTGTGTGTGTGTGAGAGTGTGTGGGTGAGTGTGTGGGTGAGTGTGTGGGTGAGTGTGTGGGTGAGTGTGTGGGTGTGTGAGTGAGTGTGTGTGTGTGTGTGTGAGTGTGTGGGTGTGTGGGTGAGTGTGTGGGTGAGTGTGTGTGTGGGTGAGTGTGTGGGAGTGTGAGTGTGTGGGTGAGTGTGTGGGGTGTGAGTGTGTGGTGAGTGTGTGTGTGTGAGTGTGTGTGGTGTGGTGTGTGGGTGAGTGTGTGGTGTGTGGGTGTGTGTGGGTGAGTGTGTGGTGTGTGAGTGTGTGGGTGGGTGTGGTGGGGAGTGGTGAGTGTGTGGGTGAGTGTGTGGGTGAGTGTGTGGGTGTGTGTGTGAGTGTGTGGGTGAGTGTGTGGGTGAGTGAGTGGTGTGGGTGGGTGTGTGTGTGGTGAGTGTGTGTGGGGGGGTGAGTGTGTGGTGTGAGTGAGGTGTGTGGTGAGTGTGGTGTGTGTGTGTGATGAGTGTGTGGGTGAGTGTGTGGGTGAGTGTGTGTGGGTGAGTGTGTGGGTGTGTGTGGTGAGTGTGTGGGTGTGTGTGGGTGAGTGTGTGTGGTGAGTGTGTGTGTGTGTGTGGGTGTGTGGGTGTGTGTGTGGGTGTGTGGGTGTGTGTGTGAGTGTGTGGGTGTGTGTGTGTGTGTGTGTGTGTGTGTGAGTGTGTGTGGTGTGTGGGTGAGTGTGTGGTGTGTGGTGAGTGTGTGGGTGAGTGTGTGAGTGTGTGTGTGGTGTGTGGGTGTGTGTGTGTGTGTGGGTGTGTGTGTGTGGGTGTGTGGGTGAGTGTGAAGGCCCAGAGCTGTGGGAGAGTCAGGGCACGTTGGTGCGGGGCCACCACCTCTGTAAAAGACATGATTGCCATCTTTTTCTTAACTTGTTTGATATTTATATTTCATCATAATTAGTGCAACCGTGCAATATTTGGTCATATTATTAAATTAGGTATTATATGTTTTATTGTACTAACTATACACTGGGATGCAGTGATAGGCTATAATCTTGTTTGACCCTCATGGGAGACTAGCTTCCCACCCCACCCCCCCCCCCCCCCCCACACCCCACCCAAGCAAAACCTGAAATGAAGCCCCTGGTTGACAGCCCCGGCACCAAAAAATTAGCACTGCAACACTGGACAAGATGGGTCGACGGTTCAGTTCCTGTGCTGTACAGCTCTAAGATTCTAAGACTAATTGATCAACGATGAATTTATTTTTATGTTCTACATCCGCTAGAAGGGTGAAAGCATAATTTTCTCTGAAAAAATGTGTCTCTTACCTGGATATTTCTTGAAATATGTAGTCAGGAATCTCTCATGATCCCCATAGATAGTTCTGGCCATGCCCGGCCAAGGCTTTGTAATACACAGAGCACCAGTAACACCATTGCCCTCCAGTTGATCACCCTGCAAAAGTTCATGTCATAGGAATAGAGTTAGGCCATTCAGCCCATCAAGTCTACTCTGCCATTCATTCAGAGCCAATTTATCTTTCCCTCCCAACCCCTTTCTACTGCCTTCTTCCCATAACCTTTGACACCCTTACTAATCAAGAACCTCTCAATCTCCGCTTTAAAAATACCCAAGGACTTGGCCTCTACAGCCATCTGTGACAATGAATTCACTACCCTCTTTCTAAAGAATTTCCTCCTCATTTCCTTTTTAATGGTACGTCCTTTTATGTTGAGGCTGTACCCTCTGGTACTAGGCTCTCCCACTAGTGGAAACATCCTCTCCACATCTACTCAATCTAGGCCATTCATTATTCTGTATGTTTCAATGAGGTTCCCCCTCATCCTTCTAAACTCCAGCGATAACAGGCCCAGAGCCGTCAAATGCTCATCATTAGAATCAATAGATGTCATTATTCAAGGAAGATAAGGCACAGCTATCAAAAAGACCACACAGACATGAGGCCATTTTTTTTTAGATAATGTATTGTGGGCCTTTAACATTTTGATGGGGTTACACACACACACACACATGTGCCATTAGATTCATCAATTCATTGCAAATGGTTATTCTTAACAAAAACTTTCTACATTGCCAGTCTTCTCTTTCTGCTCCAAATTCTTCTTTTACTTTATCCTATCTTAACCTATTATCAAAGATTGACACAAAATGCTGGAGTAAGGAATGGGTGAAGTTTCGGGTCTTGGGACTTGGTCTGAAGAAGGGTCTCGACCTGAAACATCATCCATTCCTTCTCTCCAGAAATGCTGCCTGTCCCGCTGAGTTATTTCAGCATTTTGTGTCTATTTTGGTTTAAACCAGCATATAACCATATAACCATATAACAATTACAGCACGGAGACAGGCCCTCTCGGCCCTTCCAGTCCGTGCCGACCATTTGTTTTCCCCTAGTCCCATCTACCTGCACTCAGACCATACCCCTCCATTCCCTTCACGTCCATATACCTATCCACTTTACTTTTAAATGTTAAAATCGATCCTGCCTCCACCACCTCTGCTGGAAGCTCATTCCACACATCCACCACCCTCTGAGTAAAGAAGTTCCCCCTCACGTTACCCCGAAACTTCTGTCCCTTAATTCTCATGTCATGCCCTCTTGTTTGAATCTTCCCTACCCTCAATGGGAAAAGCTTATCCACGTCAAAGCTTATCCACGTCAAAGCTTATCCACGTCAACTGCATCTGCAGTTCCTTCCTACACATTTAACCTATTATCATATCATTCTATTGTTTTCTTCTCAAAATGTCACATCGTAACTTTATTATTAAAATTTTAGGTTTGGCTGTATTTGGAGTATTGTATTTAGTTTTGGTCACCCTGTTACAGGAAGGATATGGAGGCCTTGGCCAGTTTTTACCAGAATGCTGTCTAAATTATATTAGTTATGAGGAAAGGTTTGACAAATTTGGATTGTTTTTTCTGAAGTGTTGGAGGTTGAGGGGAGATAGAAGTATCAAAAATTATGAGAGGCATAGATAGGATAGACAGTCGGAACATTTCCCCTAGGGTGGAAATGTTAACGACTAGAAGGCATAGCTTTATGATGAGAGGGGCAAACTTTAAAGGAGATGTGTGGGGCAAATTTTTACAGAGGGTGGTGGGTGCCTGTACTCCACTGCCAGAGGTGGTGGTGGAAGCAGATATGATTGTAATGTTTAGGGGCTAATACAGATAGGCATATGTAGTAATGGACAGATATGAATCACGTGCAGACTGAGGAGATTAATTTGGCATTATGTTCAGCTCATAGATTGTGAGACAAAGGGCCAATTGCTGTACTTTCAGTCTGAACGAAATTTCGTTGCCTTGCAGTCATACATATAATAAAAAACAAAACACACAATAAACACGTATTTAACATCCACCACAGTGAGTTCACCAGGCACCTCCTCACTGTGATAGAAGGCAAAAGTCTTAACATCTTTGTCTTCTTCCCTCCTTGTTCTCCCTCTGCGCTGAGGCGATCTAGGCCTCCGATGTTGTTTTCCACTAGGCCCGAGGCCGAGCCTCCGAAGCCGGGCCGCCGCCACCACCGTCGCCGGAACGCTGGAACACCGCCACAGCTCCGAAGCAGGGTCCGCCACCGGAACACTGGAACACCGCCACAGCTCTGAAGCCGGGTCCACCGCTGGAACGCTGGAACACCGCCACAGCTCCGAAGCAGGGTCCTCCACCGGAACGCTGGAACACTGCCACAGCTCTGAAGCCGGGTCCGACGCTGGAACGCTGGAACAGTTTTGGGATGGTGGCGGCCCGGCTCTGAAGCCGGGTCCGCCACCGGAACGCTGGAACACCGCCACAGCTCTGAAGCCGGGTCCGCCGCTGGAACGCTGGAACACCGCCACAGCTCTGAAGCCGGGTCCGCCGCTGGAACGCTGGAACACCGCCACAGCTCTGAAGAAACACCGCCACAGCTCTGAAGCCGGGCCGCCACCGTCGCTGGAACGCCACCACAGCTCCGAGGCCGCCAGCTTCGCCATTAGGCCTCAGCACAGACGGAGACGGGGGACACGACAAGAAAAGGTCGCATCACCCCAAAGGGAGAGACTAAAACCCTGTGATCAAGCCTATAAGATCACAAAAAAGATAGAACAGGGGATTGCAGTTGTCAACGAATGCAATCAACCAGGCCCGTGTACAATCACGCTACAACTTTAGGCTGTGCACGGCATACGCATAAAGAAGTTTAGTTTGGAGATACAGCGCGGAAACAGCTTCTTTCGGTCCAACGGTTCCAAGCCGCCCAGCGATCCCCGCACATTAACACTATCCTATACCCACATGGGACAATTTTTACATTTACCAAGCCAATTAACCTACATACCTGTACGCGTTTGGTGTGTGGGAGGAAACCGAAGATCTCGGAGAAAACCCACGCAGGTCATGGGGAGAACGTACAAACTCCGTACAGACAGCACCCGTAGTCAGGATCGACCCCGGGTGTCCAGCGCTGCATTCGCTGTAAGGCAGCAACTCTACCGCTGCGCCACCGTGACTGCCCGAATATATTTTATATACTTATCCACCTTTAGGTTTATGTTATTTATCACATCACATGTTATTGTAATTTTCATATTCTAAACACTCTCTGAGTAAAGTATTTCTTTACAGATTCTTTCTTGGATTTTTTTATGATGATCTTGTATTTATAGCCCCTTGTTTTAGATTCTCCCATGTTTGGAAATATCTTACGTAACTCCTTTTTATTTTTAAGTTATCGATTAATTAATCCCCTCAGATTTCTCATTTCTGGAGCAAGAAGTGCTAGCTCGTTCATGTTGTCAGAACCTCATAAGCCTTTTCCCAGTTAGACCTAAAGAAGAATGTTTCCATTTGTGTGAGAGCAAAGGACAATCAATATCAGGTGGTTACTAATAAATCTTTGCAGAATTGAGAGGTTACTGTTTAGCTCAGATAATATGGAGAATGTGGAGCTTACTGCCGTGTGGAGTGGTTGAAACAAACAACATAGATGTCGTTACTGGGACTGAAAAAGGTTCCTGACCCAAAATATCCACATAAGAGGGTTGGAGACACAAGAAACAGAAGGCAGTGGAGGTCATTTCCAGAATGTCTCTGCCACAGAAGGCCAATTCAGTGGATGTTTTCAAGAAGGTTAGATTTAGAGCTTTGGGCTAACGGAATCAAGGGATATGGGGAAAAAGCTGGAACGGGGTACTCATTTTGGATGATCAGCCATGATCATATTGAATGGCGATGCTGGCTCGAAGGGCTGAATGGCCTACTCCTACATGTATTTTCTATGTTTCTAAGAAACTGCAGTTGCTGGAATCTTGAGCTAAAGAAGGCTTCTGTTTGACATGTCATCTGATAGGACATTTGGCAATACAGCACTTGCAGTTCTCATGTTATGAGCCTTGAACCCATAACCTTCTGACACAGAGGGGATGGTGCTACCAACTGAATACGGCTGACACTTCAGACAGTGAGGATAACCAGTGCTGAGTTAGCAACCTTACGTGGTGATGCGACAGTCCCTTAGGCTTGACCAGGGGTTGTCACTTCTGATTGTCACCATTTGCCAAAACTACACGTATTTAACCAGGGATGGTGCAGAACTGAGTGGGACTGTTCCTGCTGTCTGATGCCAAGTTGCTGACCAAAGAATATCTACTGTCATTGAGCCTGGTGATATGCATATTCCACCAGTTTCTATAGTTGTTCAGTTCACTGTGGGTGACTTAAATATAAATATGTCTTTTCACTGACTGGATAGCAAGCAATAAAAAGCTTTCCACTGTACCTCGGTATACGTAAAGTTAATAAACTAAACTGAACTTTTTATGCTGAAATTCTTATTACTGCAGATCACAGAAGCACTGTAGAATGTGATGAGAAATTGAAATCGCCTTCACACCCTGTCAGAGTTTTGGCCAGGATTTGACTGTGAAATCTAATTCAATGTGGAACATATCAACCAGTTCAGAATTTTTTTTTTCCCAAACCTTCTGAGCACCAGCAGAAGACCAAATACTCTTGTCTTTCCGATAGGAGGTTGTTTCTTTGGGAGCGAGTCTGGCCCCTATCCAATTATCCTGCTAAACCACAGAAAGGTAGTCCCTGTAGACACCACTACTAATGTTGGCCAATGGATATTTTTGTACATCACAGGTTAGGTCTTAGCATGATCAACCTCCTCGCCCACTGATGATTCGGACAGAATTCACAGACACTTATGTTAAGAGGAAACCTGGGGTTGAATTCCTTTGTTACGCTGGATGTTATGAATGTTATTGAACATGAATCAACATCTTACCTTCTCATCCATCAAGGCAAGCTCAATGCCAAAGAATGGTCTCATGGCCATTGTAGGCACAATCTTTGCTCCTTTCTCTGAAGGTCGTGGTGATATGCATATTCCACCTGTTTCTGTTTGTGAATGGAAATATGTTATAATTCTTATTACTGCAAATCACAAAAGTACTGTAGAATATGATGAGAATTTGATATTGCCTCCACCGCTGTTGGATTTCACTATGAAATCTAATTCAGTGCAAATCATTTCAACCAGTCAATAAAGACATTACATTTTTCCAAACTTTCTGTGCACCAGTAGAAGAGCAAATACTTTTTCTTTCTGACAGTAGTTCTTTGGCACTTACTTCTCCATGCAGGTAATTGTCAAAAGAATCAAAGGAGGAAACTGGTGAACATGGGAGAGGATATGTTTCAAGGTCTCAAGTGAATGAGATGATGGGGAATGCGGTGCTTTGATCATAGAGTTGTACAGCACAAAAACAGGCCCTTCATCCCAACTCATCCATGCAGACCAAGATGTCAAGCTGAGCTAGTCCCAACTTGCCTGTCTTCAGCCCATATCCCTCCAAACCGTTGCTATTCATCCAAGTGTCCAAACTTATTTTAAGAATCATATTATACCAGGTTCTACAGCTTCCTTTGGTAGTTCATTCCATTTACAGTACCTAACACCTAATGTGAAATGTTGCCACTCAGGTCCCACTTGAAAGCCTTTTGCTCTCACCTTAAATCTACAACTGCTGGGTTTTGACTCCCCTTTCCTGGAAAAAATATTGTGACCATCCACCTTATCAACACCTCATATGACTCTATAGATTACCCTTCAACTTCCTATGCTCCATAGAAAGAAGTCGTATTCTATCCAGCCTCTCCATGTACCCCAAGCCCTCCAGTGCCGAACATCATCATTAATCCTTTCTGCACTCTTCCCAGCTTAAAGACATCCGTCCTACAGTTGGGTGACCACAACTGCACACAATATGCAAGTATAGAGACTTGTAGAGTTGGAACCTGACAACCCAACTCCTTTTCTCAATGCCCTGATTGATGAGGGCAAGTGTGCCAAGCGTCTTCTTCACCACCCTGAATACTAGTTCTGGGAACTTTGTACCTGTATCATAAGGTCTCACTGTTCTACAACACTCTCTAGGGCCCTACCTTTTACTGTGTACATCCTGCCCTGCTTTAACTGAACAAAATGCAGCATATTGCGATTGTCTGAGTTAAATTCCATCAACACCTTGCATGCTCTTCCTGAAGAGCACGGTAGAGTTGCTGCCTTACAGTGCTTGCAGCGCCGGAGAACCGGGTTCGATCCTGATTATGGGTGCTGTCTGAACGGAATAGAATAGAATAGAATCCTTTATTGTCATTGTACAATATACAACGAAATTTCGTTTGGCAGCATCTCCTTCTGTAGCAGCACCAAGCATAAATCGTAAAACGAGATAGAAATAAATAAATAAATAAAAAATACAGTAAAAACAGTAAAGTGCAAGTACAGTTAGGTAAATGAATGAAAAAGATTGTGTTTTTTTAAGTGCAGAAGTTATTGTCCGTTGGCTGGAAGGTGGTAGTGTGTGTGTGTGTATGTATGTGTGTGTGTGTGTGTGTGTGTGTGTGGGGGGGGGGGGGGGGGGGTGTGTCATAGTTTACTGTAGCAGACTCTTCACAGCCTGGGGAAGAAACTGTTCTTCAGTCTGTTGGTACGTGCTCTCATGACTCTGAGTCTGCCAGAGGGGAGGATGGAGAATAGAGAGTGCCCTGGGTGGGTGGGGTCATCCTGGATCTTTTTGGCCCGATGGAGGAGACGGCTTGAGTAGATCTCCTCCAAGCGTGGAAGTGGGGAGCCGATGATCCACTGAGCAGTCTTGATGACCCGCTGCAGTTGTTTCTTCTCAGATGCGGTGCAGCTGGCATACCACACCGTGCCCGTAGGTCAGGACACTCTCTATTGTGCAATGGTAAAAAGTTTTCCAGCAGAGGTGGAGGGAGTCTGTTTCTCTTCAGCGTTCTCAGGAAGAACAGACGCTGCTGGGCCTTTTTAATATGTGGGTGGTGTTCACAGTCAGCCCAGGTCCTCTGAGATGTGCAGTCCGAGAAATTTGAAGTTTTTGACCCGCTCCACCTCTTCCCCGTTGATGTTCAGGCCTGAATGTAGTGTAGTCCTTGTCCTCCGGAAGTCAATGATGACTTCTTTTGTCTTCTTGGTGTTAAGGTTGATGGTTGTCGCTGCACCAGGCCGTCAGTGCTCGGACCTCCTCCCTGTATGGTGCCTCATCCTCTTTGTTAATCAGTCCAACAATGGTTGTATCATCTGCAAATTTGATGAGGGTGTTGGAGCCATGGGTGGCAACGCAGTCGTGGGTGTACAGTGTGTACAAGACAGGACTCAGAACACAACCCTGGGGAACACCGGTGTTGAGGACAATGGTGGAGGACGTGGTGGTGCCCATTCTGACATACTGGGGTCTGTTAGTCAGGAAGTCTTTTATCCACAGACAGAGGGAGGTTCCAAGTTGCAGTGTCTGTAGTTTGTTGATCAGCCGGCTGGGGCTGATGGAGTTGAATGCTGAACTAAAGTCAACAAATAGCATCCTGATGTATGTGTTGGGACTTTCAATATGGGTGAGAGCGGAGTGGAGGGCAATGGAGATGGCGTCGTCTGTGGATCTTTTGGACTTGTAGGCGAACTGATGTTGGTCAAAGCCAGGTGGAATATGGGCCTTGACATGTTGTAACACCAGCCTCTCCATGCATTTCATGATCACCGGTGTCAGGGGCCACAGGCCGGTAATCATTCAGTCCCATGATGGCAGAGGTTTTGGGCACAGGGATTATGGTGGCAGTTTTCAGGCAGGTGGGGACTGTGGCTTGCTGCAGCGAACGGTTAAAGATGTTAGTGAATACTGCAGCAAGCTGATGGGCACATGATTTCAGCACCTTCCTGGTACTCCGTCCGGTCCTGGTGCTTTGCTGGTGTTGATGCCATGCAAGACTCGCAGTACCTGGTGTTGTAGGATGGTGGGGGGCTGGTCATGGTCTGATGGTGTCAGCTGTGTGTCCTCTGCCTGTCTGCTGTCCTCTTTCAAAGCGGGAGAAAAAGGTGTTAAGTTGATCTGGGAGAGAGGTGTCGGTGGGGAGGGGTGTTATGGTATCGTTTGTAATCTGTGATGTTCTGGATGCCTTTCCACATGGAGCGGGGGTTGTTTTCCCTGAAGTTGGCCTCTATCTGCCCTCTGTATTTTGCTTTAGCAGCCTTGATGCCTCTGTTCAGGTCCACTCTGGCTTTTCTGTAGGCCACCCTGTCTCCTGACCTCAGTACTGAGTCCCTGGCCTGGAGTAGTGCTCTAATGTTGGTGTTGAACCAGGGCTTTTTGTTGGGGAATATTTTTACCTGTTTCCTTATTGTTACATTGTCATGCAGAAGCTGATGTATGCCAGTACAGAGGAGGTGTGGAGCTCAATGTCTGGTTCCTCAAACAGTTCCCATATGGTGTCCTCAAAACAGTCCTGCAAGGATAGTGTGGCCTCCTCAGTCCAGCATTGCATGGTCTTGTACTGTGGCTTGGACCTGCAGATGAGGGCTTGTAAGCTGGTGTCAGGCACAGGGAAAGATGGTCTGATTGTCCGAGGTGGGGGGAGGGGTGGGCTTTGTAGGCTCCAGGTATGTTGGTGTAGACCTGGTCTAGTGTTCTGCCCTTCCTTGTTTTAATATCCACATTCTTGTAGAATCTGGGGAGCACAATCTTTAAGTTGGTATGGTTGAAGTCCCCAGCCACAATGAAGAATCCATCTGGGTGTTTGTTTTGCTGCCTGCTGATGCTGTCATGTAGCCTGCTCATAGCACATTAGCATTAGCTCGTGGGTGGATGTACACAGCAGCTACAAACACCTGAGTGATTTCCCTGGGCAGGTAAAAAGGTCTGCATTTTACCAGTAAAACTCCAGGTACAGCAGTGTCTAATAACGTCAGTGTCTGTGCACCAACTGTTATTAATATAGACGCACACACCTCCTCCCCTCGTCTTGCCTGAGTCCGGTGTGCGGTCCGCCCGGAAGATAGTACGGCTGCTAGCTCCACGGCTAGGTCCGGAATGTTTTCATGCAGCCAGGTCTCTGTTATTACCAGAATGCAGCTTTCTATCCGGTTGTTAACATCCCGTAGTTTAATCTCGTCCATCTTGTTGACAAGGGAGCGGACGTTGGCGAGAAAAACGCTTGGCACTGCTGGTTTATGCGGATTTGCGGTTAGCCTAGCTTGATGCCGGCTCGTTTTCCACGCTTCAGGCGTCTTTCGCAGCGCCGCCGTCGCCTCCTCTTTGTCCGTTCTCGCGGCGTATCATCTTCGGGAACGAGTCAAACCCTCCTGGGGTCCAGCCAGTCCAGTGCTGTTTAAGGCTGATAAGTTCGGTTCGGTTGTAAGTCTTTTTTTTCAGCGTGTAGCTGCTAACTAAGGAGGAGCGCCGGGCCGCTGCGTCTACGCGCGCCGCCATCTGTACGGAGTTTGTACGTTCTCCCCATGACTGCATGGGTTTTCTCTGAGATCATCAGTTTCCTCCCACACTCCAAAGACGTACAGGTATGTAGGTTAATTGGCTTGGTGTATGTGTCAATTGTCCCTAGTGTGTGTAGGATAGTGTTAATATGTGGGGATTGCTGGTCGGTGCGGACTTGGTGGGCTGAAGGGCCTTTTTCCGCGCTGTATCTCTAAACTAAACGAAAGAGGATCTACTTCCAACTGTTTCACTCTCCAGAGATGCTGCCTGTCCCGCTGAGTTACTTCAGGATTTAGTGTCTATCCTTGGTTTAAACCAGCATGTGCAGTTCCTTCCTACACATGTATTCCTTTACTCGTGTCTGATTGTATTCCTGTCTACTACAGTTTGAGTGGATGCACATAAGACAAGTTTTTCACTGTATCACTTGACAATAATAAATTAAACTAAACTAATTAAGTGTATTTTAAATTGACCTCTTTGTTGCCTTGCCTTTGCAACAATCATAAATAACTCATCACTAAAATTCCCTGACAAAATACTGAGTATTGCTTCATCAAAATGACAAAATAGCTGCAAACTATAAAATATAAGTACAGGACAAAGTCAACGTGATGGAGTGATTCTAAAGATAGTCAACCCTGTTGTCCAAATTGCTGCAGCTTTGGTGCAATTAGCCCATGTAAGTTGCTAGATGTTCCTGGGATTATTTTCATACTGTTTGTCAATTCCACTCTGTCCTTTCTCAGAAAATGGACATTATTTGCTGTCGAATCCCCTGTTCCCCATAAGCCTGGATCAGAATGACATCTCTCATATTCAATTCTCATTCTGGGCAGCACGGTAGCACAGCGGTAGAGCTACTGCCTACAATGCCAGAGACCCGGGTTCAACCTGACTACAGGTGCTTGCCTGTACGCAGTTTGTACATTCTGCCCGTGACCTGCGTGGGTTGGGTTTTCTCCAAAATCTTCAGTTTCCTTCTACGCTCCAAAGGCGTACAGGTTTGTAGGTTAATTGGCTTGGTATAAATGTAAAAGTGTGTGTAGGGTAGTGTTAGTGTGCGGGGATCACTGGTTGGTGCACATTCGGTGGGCCTGTTTCCACGCTGTATCTCTAAACTGAACTCATTGGCTGACAATGAATTATCGATAGGGACTCTGCATTGTCACAGGATGAAGGCAACTCATCTGACCAAGACAAAAAGGAATATTAGGACGCGATCTAAAGCTTGGTTTAAGGCTTTAAGGAGGAGGGGTGGAGGAAGAGATGTCTAGAATTTGGAGCATCCACAGATAGTGGGTGACAGATGTGTTGGTTGCTGGCAATCTGAACATCGAAGGAATGTTTGCATCCAATGTCAGCACTGGATCTTCTAAGTGACCAACCTTCTGGGTTTGATGAGTGAGGTCCTCACCTGTCTGCCACCAGGTATCTACGATGGCACATCGGCCTTCCCCCACAACATCATGATACCACTTCCAGGCCTCGTGGTTAATAGGTTCCCCGACTGCAAGAGAAATATCATTAGGGAAATATACAGCACATGTAAACAGCTGAGTTGATTTGAGTCTCAGGTGAAACTTCCTTCTCACACAACCTGATTGCTGCAGTTAAGCAAAGGGTGGTCACCTTTTATCTTTTATCCTTCTGGGCGCACCCTGTTGACATGGCACTCCCTCACATGCCCCTAACATTGCTCATACCCATCCAAGCTCCAACTCACCAAAATTCCTCACCACCCTCTCAGTAGCCCCTTGAATCTAACCAACTAATTAACCCCGACAAAACCCCTCCCAAAGCCCTCCCAGAAACCTCAACCTCCCAATGCTCTTTCAAGCTCTTCACAGCCACACCTCCCCCATTGCTTCCAATGCTTTCATTCACTCTATATCCCTCAGGACCCAATCTTCCCAAATGTCACCCCTCCCAATCCTCCAAAATCCTAAAATATCAAATCCTTGCAAATCCATCCAATTCTTCCAATACCTTTTAGGCCTCTCCCACTCTCCTAATATTCTCAAGGCCCATGCAATCCTATTAATCATCCAGGATCGGTGACCCACCAAGCTCTCCATTGGGGGTCCTTATCTCTACTAATCCTCTACCTCCTCCTCAATCCCAACTCCAGACCTTGATTAATCCAGGTTCAACAGCACTTCCTTCAACCAAATTAATAAATCTCAGTTACACCTCCACACATCATCACGCTAACCCTATTCTCAGCCACCCTCTTCAATAATTGGCCCCAATCTTTTAAATCCAATCATTCTAAACTACCTTCCACCCAGAAATTCAAGAGATCAGCACTGAACCCCAGTTCCTGACTAAAGCCAGGCGTGCTTTTTCCCGCCCAAAGGTTCTAATTAGCCAAGTCTCATCCCCCCCTCCACCTTCATCACACCACAAGCCTTAATCGGGTACGCAGCTTACTAATCCTGCATATTCCCCAAGTTCAAGCAACAATCAACGACACATCGAATGCAAAAATACGCAGCAGAGGTTTCTGGCTTACATGGAGGGGATGAAATCTGCCCTCATTATCACCAGCTTCACCTCAGATTGGAAAATCCCATGGAAATTCTATCCCTTGTTTTCTACCATGAACTAAAAGCTGTCAAGCCCACCGCTTATCTCAGTTCCCATTACTGAATTGGAGGGCGATCCATTAACCTGTCGCCAGTGTGTAGGGTTAAGCTGTAAACCACGGTCATTTACCTGTGCCGAGTGTCTTCAAGGATGAGCGATCATACTTGGACACCCACGTGTCTCCGTGCTGCAGCAGCTGCCGAATAGCCGTTGGGGCTCCATAAAACTGATTGATTCTCAGCCGCTCCACCATCTCCCAGTATCTACCTGTGTGAGCAAAGCACAGGAGGGGAAATTGCACCCTTCACCTTCACATCACTAGAAATCTACCTCAACTGATCCAATGGCCTCATAGCATTGCTTGGTATCAGAACACTGGAACATCAGCTGTTGCAAATCACCTGGTCTCGTCCCTCAGCTATGCACAATCCCATTTATTAAAGTGTTTTATTGACAATGCCAGTGGCAAGAGTGAAGAAGATTGGGAACCACTGCAAATTAAGAGTGGTCATTACACTGTTGCATACATTTGAAATTGACTGCATGCTCATATTTAATAGCACCATCCTCCATTCGCTGCAGTTTTCTGTGTTTATTGGTGTAACCTTGCAGTCATTAAGTCACACAGCTGTACACCATGGCAAGAGCCCCCTTCATCTCCCTTGCCCTGCCAACCAGGTTAGCATACTGATCTGGCCCCATTTGCCTGCATTTGGCCCATTGTCCTCTAACCGCTACCTATCCAAATATCTGTCCCAAAAGTCGTAATTATATACACTTTTATAGCTTACACCAGCCATTGCGATGTCCCAACATTTGTACTACCCTCTGAGTGAAAACGTTGTCCCTCATGTCCCTCTTAACAATCTCCCCTCTCACCTTACATCCATGCTATGTAGTTTTAGAATCCTCGACCCTGTAAAAAAGACTGTAAGCATTCACTTTATCCATGTCCCTTATGATCTTGTACATCAGGTCACCCCTCAGCCTCCTATGGTCCAAAGAAAAATCCCCCTGCCTCTTCCAAGCCCGCAAGCCCAGGTAACGTGCTGATGAATCTCTTCTGCACCTTTTTCCAACTTAATGACATCTTTCCTATAGCTGAGCGACCAGAACTACTCCAAGCATTTATTTCAAGACGGTTTGTATGCAAAAACAGGGATGTAATGTTGAGGCTCTATAAGGCGCTGGTAACGCCGCATTTCAAAGGTTCAAAGGTCAGTTTATTGTCACGTACCAATATTGTGAGCAATTATGGGCACCATATCTGAGGAAGGATGTGCTGGCTGGAGAGGGTCCAGAGGAGGTTTACAAGAATGATCCCAGGAATGAGTGGGTTAACCTATGATGAGCATTTGTCAACACTGGGCCTGTACTCGCTGGAGTTTAGAAGAATGAGGGGGGACCTCATTGAAACTCACAGAAGAGTGAAAGGCTCGGATAAAGTGGATGTGGAGAGGATGTCTCCACTAACGGGAGATTCTAGGACCAGAGGTCATAGCCTCAGAATTAAAGGACATTCATTTAGGAAGGAGATGAGGAGAAATTTATTTGGTCAGGGGGTGATGAATCTGTGGAACTCTTTGTGTCACAAAAATAAACTCTGCTTATTGCAGTCTATTTTATTATTGTATCTCTTGATTATTTCTCAGTTGATGAATTGATGATTGGTTAATATGCTAATAGATCGGTAACTCTGACCAAGTCTGCTGTAAGTGAGCAGGAGAATCTTACATCAATTCCTCTCAGGTAATGCAACAAACATGCAATTGTATCAATTCAGTCATAGAAACATGGAAAAACATAGAAACGTAGAAAAATAGGTGAAGGATTAGGCCATTCGACCTTTGAGCCAGCACCACCATTCAATATGATCTTGGCTGATCACCTAAAATCAGTACCCCACTGCTGGTACTTTATCCCCATATCCCTTGATTCTTTTAGCCCTAAGAGCTAAATCTAAGTCTCGTCTTACAGCATGGAAACTGTCTCTCATCCTCGCCGACCAAGATGTTCATAAGCTAGTCCCATTTGTCCACACTCTAAGCCTTTCCTATCCATGTCAATACTATTTGTTTCCTACACATAATTGATTCACCCTAACCTAATAATTCCCCAATTTAATCCGTTTTGCTGTTGGCTTTTATTCCAATAGTGATCTCTGTATTTATTTAGCTTGCCAAACTGCAGAAATGTCATTATAAAAATCACTGTCCTCTGAACTGTTTTTTCTTATATTTTCTTTGGATCATTTATCTTAAGTGCAGCTTCTAGTTGACTTCCAACTGAGAGAGACTGTTTCCTTCATTTGCTTCAGAGGCCCCAACCACAATGTTCTGTCAAGTATAAATAATCCCTGTTGCTAATTACACCAGTGAATCCTGCTACATCTGTTTCTCGCTGTTCCGCTAACTGCATGAAGCATATCTAATGGTGAAGGGTTCAGTGTGTAGAGTTAAGATAAGATAAGTGTGTACGATGAATCAAAACATCAATTGCGCATGTTTGGCTATGTGGCAACGTTTAATGTCAACAGATGCACACACTGTCCACCAATGTCACAGTGTCATGGAGTTCTATAACTTGGAAACAGACCATTCAGCCCACCTTGTCCATGCCGGCCCATTGTGGGCTAGTCCAATGTGCCTGCATTTAGCCCTCAGCCTTCTAACTGCTTCCTATCCATATATCTGCCAAAATGTATTTAAAAAATGATAATTGTATCCTCATCTTTAGCCTCCTCTGGCAGCTCATTCCAGATACAGACTACCCTTTGAGTGAAAAGTTGCCCTTGAGGTCCCTCTTAAATATCACCCCTATCACATTAAGCCTGTGACCTCTTTTTTTTAGAATCATCTGCCCTGGAAAAAAGACTGTGACATTCACTGTACCCATGTCCCTCATGATCTGGAGGTCGGTGGGGGCGCTGCAAGCCGGCAGCCCTGTCAGCAGCGTGTTCCTTTTTTCAACTTTTTTAATTTTTTGAGTATGTTTTAAAATATGTTTTTAATGTTGCTTTGTGTGTCTTGTGGGGGGATAATGGGGAAACCGCTTTGGTCGCCTCCACGGAGAGGCAACTTTTTCCATGTTGCCTCCCCCGTGGCCAAACATCGAGGATCGGTGCGGCCTTTCCCAGAGACGTGCCCGGGGCTTCAGCGGCGGGCGCAGCGAGGACTTATGTCGCGGAGCGGGCGAGCCCTCGCCGGGGGTCGCCAGAGGGGAGCGCTCCTTTCGCTGGCCCACAGGCAGCCTGAAGCCGCGGTCTGCAGCTGGCGCCAGCTGGCGTGGCGTCCGCAGCCTGGGATCCCTTGTGGGGACCCGGGAGGAGAAGAAGCTCTGACCGTCAGCCCGCGTGCCCAGCGTGGACTTACCATCAGCCCTGGAGGGGAGCCTCGACTGCCGGCCCTGCGGTCTGCGATGCTTCTGGCCACGGCGGGGACTTTAAATCTTCGACCACCGGCCTGCGGCCTACACCAACCTGAAACCACGGTCTCCGGTGAGGAAGAGCCGACTCTGGACTTACCTGGACTTTTACCTCGTCTGAACATCTGGACACCCACAGCGACAACTGCGGAGGGTTGAAGTCGCGACCACGGAGGAAAATGGAGGAGGACTGGCCAAATTTTTGTGCCTTCCACCACAGTGATGAATGCTGTGGCGGATGTTTGTGTTAAATTTTTAGTGTGTTTTTGTGTGTTCTTTATCATTGTACCGCTGCTGGCAAATTCATTTCACTTGCACTTTGTGTGCAATGTGATGAATAAAACTGCTTGTTGGTGTTGTTGAATGTTGTTGTTGATCGAACACACTTCAATAAGGTCACCCTCAGCCTCCTACACTTCAAAGTAAAGAGTCCCAGCCTAACCAACCTCCCCCTGTAGCTTAAGGCTGCAAGTCCAGTTGTTAGCAAATGTAATGTCAATGATCCAGAGACACTGAAATGATCTAGCAAGCTCCGAAACGGTCGGGCAATTAGGAAGAGGGAATAAATTCTTTACCAGTCAAAGTCCACATCCTCCAAATGAATTTAAAAAGGCGAGGCAGAGTGTGTGAGTTCTGTGGTGTGTACTACAGCAGGTTCTAGGTTCACTCATTGTGAGTGGTCACTTTCTCCCTGCCCTCATGGTCTTGAACATCTGAATAAGGTCACCCCTCAGCCTCCTACACTCAATAGACAATAGACAATAGGTGCAGGAGAAGGCCATTGGGCTCTTCGAGCCAGCACCGCCAATCCATGTGATCATGGCTGATCATCCCCAATCAGTACCCCGTTCCTGCCTTCTCCCCATATCCCCTGACTGCTATTTTTAAGAGCCCTATCTAGCTCTCTCTTGAAAGCATCCAGAGAACCTGCCTCCACCGCCCTCTGAGGAAGAGAATTCCACAGACTCCCCACTCTCTGTGAGAAAAAGTGTTTCCTCGTCTCCATTCTAAATGGCTTACTGCTTATTCTTAAACTGTGGTCCCTGGTTCTGGACTCCCTCAACATCAGGAACATGTTTCCTGCCTCTAGTGTGTCCAAGCCCTTAACAATCTTATATGTTTCAATGAGATGCCCTCTCATCCTTCTAAACTCCAGAGTGTACAAGCCCAGCTGCTCCATTCTCTCAGCATATGACAGTCCCACCATCCCGAGAATTAACATTGTAAACTTACGCTGCACTCCCTCAATAGCAAGAATGTCCTTCCTCAAATTAGGGGACCAAAACTGCACACAATACTCCAGTGTGGTCTCACTAGGGCTCTGTACAACTGCAGAAGGACCTCTTTGCTCCTATATTTGATTCCTCTAGTTATAAAGGCCAACATGCCATTCGCTTTCTTCACTGCCTGCTGTACCTGATTGCTTACTTTCATAGACTGATGTACAAAGACCCCCAGATCCCATTGTACTTCCCCTTTTCCCAACTTGACACCATTTAGATAGTAATCTGCCTTCCTGTTTTTCCTACCAAAGTGGATAACCTCACATTTATCCGCATTAAACTTCAGCTGCCATGCATCTGCCCACTCCCCCAACCTGTCCAAGTCACCCTGCATTCTCATAGCATCCTCCTCACAGTTCACACTGCCACCCAGCTTTGTGTCATCTACAAATTTGCTAATGTTACTTTGAATCCATTCATCCAAATCATTGATGTATATTGTAAATAGCTGCGGTCCCAGCACCGTGCGTTGCGGTACCCCACTAGTCACTGCCTGCCATTCTAAAAGGGACCCGTTAATCCCTACTCTTTGTTTCCTGTCTGTCAACCACTTCTCTATCCATGTCAGCACTCTACCCCCAATACCATGTGCCCTAATATTGCCCACTAATCTCCAATGTGGGACCTTATCAAATGCTTTCTGAAAGTCCAGGTACTCTACTCCAGGAAAGTCCAGGGATTGGCTCTCCCTTGTCCATTTTAGAAACATAGAAACATAGAAAATAGCTGCAGGGGTAGGCCATTCGGCCCTTCGAGCCTGCACCCCCATTCAATATGATCATGGATGATCATCCAACTCAGTATCCTGTACCTGCCTTCTCTCCATACCCCCTGATTCCTTTAGCCACAAGGGCCACATCTAACATCCCTCTTAAATATAGCCAATGAACTGGCCTCAGCTACCTTCTGTGGCAGAGAATTCCAGAGACTCACCACTCTCTGTGTGAAAAATGTTTTCCTCATCTCGGTCCTAAAGGAATTCCCCCTTATACTTAGACTGTGACCCCTTGTTCTGGACCGCCCCAACATCAGGAATAATCTTCCTGCATCTAGCCTATCCAACCCCTTAAGAATTTTGTAAGTTTCTATAAGATCCCCCCTCAGTCTTCTAAATTCTAGCGTGTACAAGCCAAGTCTATCCAGTCTTTCCTCATATGAAAGTCCTGACATCCCAGGAATCAGTCTGGTGAACCCTCTCTGTACTCCCTCTATGACAAGAATGTCTTTCCTCAGATTTGGAGACCAAAACTGTACACAATACTCCAGGTGTGGTCTCGCCAAAACCCTGTACAACTGCAGTAGAACCTCCCTGCTCCTATACTCAAATCCTTTCGCTATGAATGCTAACATACCATTCGCTTTCTTCACTGCCTGCTGCACCTGCATGCCTACTTTCAATGATTGGTGTACCATGGCACCCAGGTCTCGTTGCATCTCCCCTTTTCCTAATTTGCCACCATTCAGATAATAGTCTACCCTCCTGTGTTTGCCACCAAAGTGGATAACCTCACATTTATCCACATTATACTGCATCTGCCATGCATTTGCCCACTCACCCAGCCTATCCAAGTCACCTTGCAGCCTCCTAGCATCCTCCTCACAGCTAACACTGCCCCCCAGCTTCGTGTCATCCGCAAACTTGGAGATGTTGCATTCAATTCCCTCGTCCAAATCATGAATATATATTGTAAATAGCTGGGGTCCCAGCACTGAGCCTTGCGGTACCCTACTAGTCACTGCCTGCCATTCTGAAAAGGACCCGTTTACTCCTACCCTTTGCTTCCTGTCTGCCAGCCAGTTCTCTATCCACATCAATACTGAACCCCCAATACCGTGTGCTTTAAGTTTGTATACTAATCTCTTATGTGGGACCTTGTCGAAAGCCTTCTGAAAGTCTAGATATAACACATCCACTTGTCTCCCTTATCCACTCTGCCACTAGTTACATCCTCGAAAAATTCTATAAGATTCGTCAGACATGATTTACCTTTCGTAAATCCATGCTGAATTTGTCTAATGATTTCACCACTTTCCAAATGTACTGCTATCCCATCTTTAATAACTGACTCTAGCAGTTTCCCCACTACCGATGTTAGACTAACTGTATTTCCCCGTTTTCTCTCTCCCTCCCTTTTTAAAAAGTGGGGTTACATTAGCTACCCTCCAATCCTCAGGAACTACTCCAGAATCTAAGGAGTTTTGAAAAATTATCACTAATGCATCCACTATTTCTGGGGATACTTCCTTGAGTACTCTGGGATGCAGACTATCTGGCCCTGGGGATTTATCGGCCTTTAATCCATTCAATTTACCCAACACCACTTCCCGGCTACCTGGATTTCATTCAGTTCCTCCACCTTATTTGACCCCCGGTCCCCTGCTATTTCCGGCAGATTATTTATGACTTCCTTAATGAAGACAGAACCAAAGTAGTTATTCAATTGGTCTGCCATGCCCTCATTCCCCATGATCAATTCACCTGTTTCTGACTGCAAGGGACCTACATTTGTTTTAACTAATCTCTTTCTCTTCACATATCTATAAAAAAATTTGCAGTCAGTTTTTATGTTCGCTGCCAGTTCATAATCTATTTTCCCTTTCCTAATTAAGCCCTTTGTCCTCATCTGCTCCCCACACGTTAGTGCCAATTTGTATGGAGGCCAATTAACCTACAAACTTGCACATTTTTGGGATGTGGGAGGAAACCTGAGCACCCTGAGGCAACACACAAGGTCATGGAGAATGTGCAAACTCCACACAGAGAGCAAATAAAGTCAGAACTGAACCCGGGTCTGTGGTGCTGTCGTGCTGTGAGGCAGCAGTTCTACCAGTGGCACCACTTTGTGTCATCAAGTCCTAACTCTAATTGTATCTTCAACACTGAAAAGAATAATCCAACCAGAAGTATTGCCTGCCAGGCACCTGATGTTTCCACTGGTGGGAGAGTCTGGGACTAGAGGTCATAGCCTCAGAATTAAAGGACGTTCTTTTAGGAAGGAGATGAGGAGAAATGTCTTTAGTCAGAGGATGGTGAATCTGTGGAATTCTTTGCCACAGAAGGCTGTGGAGGCCAAGTCAGTGAATATTTTTAAGGCAGAGATGGATAGATTCTTGATTAGTAGACTTGATAGGCCGAATGGCCTAATTCTACTCCTATTCCTTATGACATGACCTTATGATCAGTTGAATGATGGTCAAAGAGAATACAGTGTATTGTGATGATGATGTGTCTCACTCACCTGGATCTGGATATAAAGGAGAGCTTTCAAATAACACGGTGGTACCTCCACTGGCGAGCGGGCCATATACCACATAAGTGTGCCCTGTGATCCAGCCAATATCTGCCACGCAGCCATGGATATCGCCTTCCTCATAATTGAAGACGTACTGAAAGATAAAAGTTGCTGCATTTTACGTTCACACTTGGACAGTGGCTTCTGTTTCATGCATTATTTTAACATTCCCTTTATAATAGTCTTGAAAGTACATCCGCGGATAATGTTTTATAAACAGTAAATGCATCCATTTCAAATCTTTCTGACAAATGGGTGAAAGCCTTTTAAAACTAAATTGAGCAAAGAAGGTTATTAGATGTTCAGGATGTGGACTCTTACAATCAAAAGGTGAGACCAAATGCAAACTGGGCAATCATTTTGCATAACACCTTCGCTCAGCCCGTGTGCACCTACCTATCTCTAGTGGATAGGTATATGGACGTGAAGGGAATGGAGGGGTATGGTCTGAGTGCAGGTAGATGGGACTAGGGAAAACAAATGGTCGGCACGGACTGGAAGGGCCGAGAGGGCTGTAATTGTTATATGTTAAATGGTTATCTCGCAGTTGCTGGACACTTTTATGCCGCTGTCCCACTTAGGAAACCTGAACGGAAACCTCTGGAGACCTTGCGCCCCACCCAAGGTTTCTGTGCGGTTCCCAGAGGTTCCTGGAGGTTTTTGTCAGTCTCCCTAATGGTCGAAAGTGGTTTCCGTTTAAAAAATCGGTAATTTTTTAGTCAAAGCCGGTTGCGATGCTGGTTGAAGGTGGTTGCCGGAGGACAAAAACCTCCGGGAACCGCATGGAAACCTTGGGTGGGGCGCAAAGTCTCCAGAGGTTTCCGTTCAGGTTTCCTAAGTGGGACAGGGGCATAATTCTCCTTCCCATTCCTACACAGACCTTTCTGTCATCGGTCTCCTCCATTGTCAGAGTGAGGCTAAACACAAATTAGAGGAACAACATCTCATATTTCGCTTGGACAGCTTACAGCCCAGTGGTATGGATATTGATGTCTCTCAATAGAGAATAGACAATAGGCAATAGGTGCAGGAGTTGGCCATTCGGCCCTTCAAGCCAGCACCGCCATTCAATGTGATCATGGCTGGTCATCCCCAATCAGTACCCCGTTCATGCCTTCTCCGCATATCCCCTGACTCTGCTATCTTTAAGAGCCCTATCTATCTTTAAGAGCCCTCTCAGCAGGAAGCCCCGGCATTCCCTCTCTCTCTATCCCTCCCCCATCCAAGTCGCACTAGCTCTCATTTTCACCCAACAAACAGCTTATAATGGCCATCGTTACTTTTTTTGCATATCTTTCATTCATTGTTCTTTATCTCTCCACATCACCATCTATATCTCTCATTTCCTTTATCCCTAACCAGTCTAAAGAAGGGTCTTGACCCAAAATGTCACCCATTCCTTATCTCCAGAGATGCTGCCTGTCTTGCTGAGTTACTCCGGCATTTTGTGTCTATATTAGATCACCACCACAGGATGAACTAGCTTTCTAGTCATGCGGGGACTAAGTCATGTCGGTTTACATAAAAAAACAAAGTGCTGGACTAACATAGAACTAGTGTGAATGGTCGGCAAGGACTTGGTAGGCTGCACGGCTTGTTTCCATGTATAAGAAGGACCTGCAGCTGCTGGTTTAACCGAAGATAGACACAAAACGCTGGAGTAACTCAGCGGGACAGGCAGCATCTCTGGAGAGAAAGAATGGGTGACGTTTCAGGTCGAGACCCTTCTTCACACACTTGTTTCCATGCTATATCTCAAACTAATGTAAAATTTATCATTTAAGAGGATAGTCCATATCTGGAAGTTATAGATGCAGATACAATTGCGATGTTTAAAAAACATTTGGACAGGTCTATGAATTGGAAGGGTTTAGAGAGATATGGGCCAAATGCAGGCAAATGGGACTAGCCTAGTTTGTCAACTAGGTCGGCATGGACAAGGTGTGCTGAAGGGCATGTTTTTGTGCTGTACAGCTCTGACTATGACTCTAGATGGAGATGCTGTTGAAATAGCCGGGGGGGGTTGCACTCGCATCCCATAGAGGACATTCTTTGCAAACATTGCCAATGATGAGAGTGCGTGTTTCGGCTGGTGGGTGAAGGTTGAACTGCTGATGATAGAATTTTTGTCCCACACTGCACTCCTGCAGGCAGTGGTAGCAGTGGTTGGGAAGGAAGGGAACATGATAAACTGCCGGTCATTAGGCGGCTGGCTAAACAGGTTTTGCAAGCTCTGTTCCACTACAATTACAGAAACTGTCACATGCCTCCGCTTGGGGAGTCTGCATCCTCTTGGCTTGAACATTGAATTTTCTCAATTCTGTTAACCCTTGCTGTCTCCTCCCCTTGCCACCTCTCCCTCAGCCCTCGGGCTCCTCCTCTTCCTTTATCCTTTCTTCTCCCCGCCCCCCCCACCTCCCATCAGTCTGAAGAAGGGTTTCGGCCCGAAACGTCGCCTGTCTCCTTCGCTCCATAGATGCTGCTGCACCCGCTGAGTTTCTCCAGCTTTTTGTGTACCCTTGATTTTCTAGCATCTGCAGTTCCTTCTTTAACCCTTTGCTTCCTGGTTTGGCCTGAATGTCTGTACACTTCCTGACTGATGGAGACATGCAGCTGTTGTTATCTTGAGCAAGTATCAAAGTGCTAGAGGAACTCCACAGATCGGGACAGTAGACAGAAACTTTGGAGAGGGTGCAGAGGACATTTCTGGAATCATGAGAGGAATAGATCGGGTAGATTGTCAGCTCATCCAAGCATGAAGTTCAAATCCCTCATTTGGATAAATTTAGCTCCACCCATAACCAACATATATGCCAACAATGGCAAGTCCTGAACATTAGTCTAACGCACGTATATCAAACACAGCGGCCTAAACTGCAACAAACTAACTGGAATATCCCGCTCACAACTGAACGGTGAACAGAATCCATAGTTGCTGTGAGTGCGCTGTGGACAAAGAATGTTTTTGCAGGACACTTTTGGCAAAGGCTTTATAATTCCTTTCAGCTGGATGGCAGAACTACTGACAATAACAGATGATGTAATCAGATCGGACTGCAGCACTTATGTGTTCATTCACATTGCGCAAGGCAGAATACACAGTGCTGGAGGATCACAGCGAGTCAGGCAGCGTCTGTGGAGGGAATGGACAGACGGCATTGCAGGTCCAGACTCTTAAAGCAATAAGGTCATAAGTGATAGGAGCAGAATTAGGCCATTCGACCCATCAAGTCTACTCCGCAATTCAATCATGGCTGATCTATCTCTCTCCTAACCCCATTCTCCTGCCTTCTCCCCACAATCCCTGACACACCTTGTTCATCAGCCCTGACACTCTTGTTCATGACCCCTGACACCCTTTTTTTCATGACCCCTGACACCGTTGTTCATGACCCCTGACACCCTTGTTCGTGACCCCTGGCACCACTCTTCTGCAGACTGAAGGCAGAAGACGGATACCACCCACTCCCCCTCCTGAAATAGTTGCGCTGGGTTTCATCCCAGGGGTTTGTGACATATTTAGGAATAACAACTTGTATTTAAATTACCCATTTAGTGTAATGAAACATCAATGACTGCTTTGTATTTTTCCCAGGATAGGGAAATCAATAACTGGATAATCAATAATCTATTGCCATAGGTTTAAGGTGAGAGGGGAAATAATCTCACAGGAAAGAGGAACCTGGGAGGAAAAAGGTGGGTGTATGGAACGAGCTGCCAGAGGAGGTAGTTGAGGCAGGTTCTATAATAATATTGAAAAGACTTTTGGGCGGGTACATGGATAGGACAGGTTTAGAGAAATATGGGCCAAACGCGGGCAAATGGGAGTAGCTCAGATAGACATCTTGGCCGGCATGGACAAGTTGGGCCGAAGGGCCTGTTTCCGTGCTGTGTGTCTTTAAGGCATCTGACAGTGGCATAATCCGGCAATTTGTCTCAAGCCCCATAAAAGCCATTGACCCCAGAGGTCAAGTTTAAATTTTATATATTTTTGATAACCAAAATACATAAAGAATATTGAGGAAAAGTAGACAAATGGTGAGGTGAAAGTAGACAAATGGATTTTGACAAATAGCTGCCATGTGAGTGAGCTATATCAGCTAGATGGGCTGGTGATCAGCGAGGCAACGCAACCTCTGCCCTTTACTTGCTGATGTTGAAGGACAATGTAATGGTGAAGGAAGGGGAGGAACACGTTCCCACACTCCGGATCACCGCGCATCTGGCCTTTCTCTGGAGGCTGGAGTATCTCATCCCTTAAACTCCACAGCATGCATCTCAGACAAAGGTGTCTGGTGTCCAGGTCAGTGAAGCCGGGTGTGGGATGCAGCTGGAGACCAGAGCAGGGTGGTACATGAAAAATCTCCTCATGTATCAGAGGCGCACACCCTGCTTGCCTCTGCCCACTTCTCCTCACAAAGTGAGTGAGAGAGAGAGAGAGGGAGAGAGGGAGAGAGAGAGAGAGAGTGGTTGGAGAAGATTACAAATTAAAGGTTGGGTAAGACTATGGGAGCCTCTAAAATTGAGATGTTATTTGACTTGGATTCCAACAATCATGAGAGTACTGGAGTAGTGAATGACGGAAGCACAACCAGCGGCAAGTTGAAAGAGACATGGTTATTAAGGGAGACTGAAGAGCATGGAATAAAGCTTGAGTAAGCCAAAGGTTTGAAATATGAGTCTTGCAATCAAGAGCATAAATACAGTAGTGGATAAAAATTCCCGTTCCAAAGGGCCTGTTTTCAAACTGTATCGCTCCATGACTATGATAAATAAAGTTGTATCTATCATATCTGATCGTACGTTTGTTCGCTTGTGTGTCAGACGATGTAGCTTGCTGTTGGCTTCTGTCATCGTCCAACATGTTGACAGATTTGTCGCCCGACGTGTCGCAGGGTGCATTGCATCGTCGTTTCCAGGGATCGCCATGAGGAAGCTTCTGTCATGATCCCCTAAGGTCATAAGTGATAGGAGCAGGATCTTTCTGACTCGCGGAAGGTTCGACCAGCCCCGACGCGAGGTTTGATCGCCCAGCGTGGGGGAGCTGACAACCCCCTGATGCGGGACCTGAACGCCTCAATGCGGAGGGCATGAACGCCGCCGGCTACGTGACTCAAGTTCATCCCGTCAATGGGGGGCTCGAGGCCCCCGACCAAGGAAGAACATCAAGGGAAGGACTTGAACTTTATTTTTGCCATCCATCACAGTGAGGAATGTGTAGGAGTCACTGTGATGGATGTTTATGTTAAAATGTGTTTTTGAGTCTGTTGCTTTTTTAAATTGTATGACTGACCTGGCCAGTGAATTTCACTACACCAATTGGTGTATGTGACAATAAATGAATCTTATGAACCTTAAAAAAAAAAAAAAAAAAAGAGAGAGAGAGAGAGAGAGAGAGAGAGAGAGAGATACCCATGCTTGTGTGAAAGGACTGGTGCGGAGGTCAACACTGAGCTTATCGAGCTGTTCAATGAATACCTTGTGGGTCAGCAATGCGTACAGCAAGTAACCAGCCTGTGTATGTACCAGTCCTTTGGGTTGCCCTGTACTTCCTGAGGTATACAGCAGGAAGAGCATTTCCTCACTGTCCATAGATACGGGCTCGCACACAGGCTCCTCCTTATCCATTTCCTACAGAAGAGAAGGCAGGTTGTCATTGACAAATAGTACATAGAACACAGAACAGTCGAGCAGAGGAACAGACTCCACAATGTCCGTACCCAACATGATGCCAGGTTGATCTAATCTCTGCTTGCACATAATACATATCCCTCCATTATCTGCATTTACATGTACCTGCCTGTATATAAAAGCCTCTTAAATGCCACTTCTGTGTCTGCCTCCACCACCACCCTTGGCAGCACATTCCAGGCACCCACCACTCTCTGTTTAACAAAACCTGCCCCGCACATCACCTTGGCCCTCCTCACCTTGAAAAGCTATGCCCTCTCGTCTTCGACATTTCAAATGGTGCTTTATTCCAGACAATATGCATTCAGCAGAGGCAAAGCCACAAAGCACATTTGCATCCATGCAAAACAGCCTTACAGTTCAATTTGTTTAAGAAAGAACTGCAGATGCTGGAAAATCGAAGGTAGACAAAAATGCTGAAGAAATTCAGCGGGTGAGGCAGCATTAATGGAGAGAAGGAATTGGCGACGTTTTGGGTCGAGACCCTTCTTCAGACTGATGTTGGGGGGAGGGGCAGGAAAAAAAGTCTTGCAGTTCATGTCTTTCGTCTCTTAAAACTCCTGTTTTTAACGGGAGAGAGGGTAGAACAATGATGCCAGGAGACTGGATGTGAGCCCACTGAGTTTAGGCATTACTGACAATGTATCTGGTCTGTGAAGGCAGTGGACCACTTCATGAATGCTGGGGAACTTGGAAGAGAGTCCTCATTACAGAAGAGGAGGTGTCACAGAGTCACAGATTCTTCACCATCCTGTCGATTTAAATTACCATTTCCAGGACACAATGTGGTGGTCCCACTAGGTGTCTCAATAGACAATAGACAATAGACAATAGGTGCAGGAGGAGGCCATTCGGCCCTTCGAGCCAGCACCACTATTCAATGTGATCATGGCTGATCATCCCCAATCAGTACCACGTTCCTGCCTTCTCCCCATATCTCCTGACTCCGCTATTTTTAAGAGCCCTATCTAGCACTCTCTTGAAAGCATCCAGAGAACCTGCCTCCACCGCCCTCTGAGGCAGAGAATTCCATAGACTCACCACACTCTGTGAGAAAAAGTGTTTCCTCGTCTCCATTCTAAATGGCTTACTCCTTATTCTTAAACTATGGCCCCTGGTTCTGGACCCCCCTGGTCTCTGTTCAGCCACATTCCCCAGGACCCTACCATTCCCTTTATACCCCCTGGCCTGGTTATTTGTGCCAAAATGCCTCACTTTGCAGTTGTCCAAGTTAAATTGCATATCCCATCTCTTTGCCCACTTTCCCAGCTGATCATTATCCTGTTGTGACCTTAGACAGTCCTCTTCACTGGACCAATAATTTATCCTGATAGATATGGGAACAACCACAGGAGATTCTTGCAGTACCTCCAGAGCGAGAGTGTTTTATTGTCATATGCCCCAGATAGAACAATGAATTTCTTACTTAATTTTTCTCCAGAGCCTGATCTGATATATCCGAGGACATTGAGGGAACCTAGAGAGGAAATTGCGGGAGCCCTGGCTGAAATTTATGAGTCATCCTTAAATACAGGAGAGGTGCCGGAAGACTGGAGGGTGGCAAATGTTGTGCCTTTTTTCAAGAAGGACTGCAGGAAAATGCTAGGAACTAAAGGTCAGTGAGCTAAACATCTGTAGTTGGTAAGTTACCCAAGAGTATTCTGAGGGATAAGATATACAGGCATTTGGATGGGCAAAGTCTGATTAGGGACAGGCAGCATGGTTTTGTACGTGGGAAGTTGTGTCCCACAAATCAAATTGATTTTTTTGAAGACGTGACTGAAAAGGTTGATGAGGGCAGAGCGGTAGATGTTGTGTACATGCACTTCAGCAAAGCATTCGACAAGGTTCTGCATGGTAGGCTGCTCTAGAAAGTTAGATTGTATGCGATCCAAGGAGAGATAATAGATTGAAAATTGGCTTCATGGAAGGAAACAAAGGGTGACAGTGGAAGGTTGCTTCTCAGACTGGAGGCCTGTGACTGGTGGTGTGCCTCAGGGTTCAGTGCTGGACCGTTACTGTTTGTCATCTACATCAATGATTTGGATGAGAACGTACAGGGCAAGATTAGCAAATTTGCTGATGATACAAAAGTTAGTGGTTTTGCAGATAGTGAAGATGGTTGTGAAAAATTGCAGCAGGATCTGGATCGATTGGCCAGGTGGGCTGAGGAATGGTTGATGGAATTTAATGCAGAGAAATGTGAGGTGTTGCATTTTGGGAAGTCAAACAAGGGCAGGATACACACAGTGAATGGTAGGCCTCTGGGTAGTGTTGTAGAACAGAGAGATCTAGGAATACAGGTGCATGGTTCCTTGAAGGTTGAGATGCAGGTAGATAAGGTGGTCAAAAAGGCTTTTGGCACATTGGCCATCAGTATTGACTATAGAAGTTGGGAGGTCATGATGCAGTTGTATAAGATGTTGGTGAGACTGCATTTAGAGTATTGTGTTCCGTTCTGGGCACCATGTTACAGGAAAGATATTGTCAAGCTTGAAAGGGTTCAGAAAAGATTTACGAGGATGTTGCCAGGACTAGAGGGTGTGGGCTATAGGGAGAGGTTGAGTAGGCTGGGTCTCTATTCCATGGAGCGCAGGAGGATGAGGGGAGATCTTATAGAGGTATGCAAAATCGTGAGAGGAATAGATCGGGTAGATGCACAGAGTCTTTTCCCCAGAGTAGGGGAATCAAGAACCAGAGGACATGAGCTCAAGGTGAAGGGGAAAAGATTTAATGGAAATCCAAGGGGTACCTTTTTCACACAAAGGATGGTGAGTGTATGGAACAAGCTGCCAGAGGAGGTAGTTGAGGCTGGGACTATCCCATCATTTAAGAAACAGTTAGACAGGTACATGGACAGGACAAGTTTGGAGGGATATGGACCAAACTCAGGCAAGTGGGACTAGTAACTGAGACATTGTTGGCCGGTGTGGGCCGTTGGGCTGAAGGGCCTGTTTCCACAATGTATCACTTGATGACTATGAATTTCTGTCTTGTAGCAGCACAACAGAATATGTAAACATAGTACACTGTAAACAATATAATAAACAAGAGAGAAAAACAGTTCAGTGTGTATATATACATACTCACAAATACACATATATAGTCACGTCAAATCAATTCCATTTTATTTCTATAGCAAATTTAAAAACAACTCGCTGACCAAAGTGCTTTACATTGGTGGAGGTACTAACGTGCTACATACAGTGGTACATAGATCAACAATACATACATAGATACATACATACATCAGAGGACCTCAAGAAAGGCTTCCTCTGTAGTAGAAATAAGTTTTAAGCCTAGACGTTTCTAAGTTGATGGAGGGGGCATAGTCTATGGAAGCCGCAGTCTGCTCCACAGTCTAGGAGCTGCAACCGCCCCTGAGCTTCTGCCTAGACCGCAGGATGGTCATCTGAGGGACCTGGAGGTGGTATGGTGGGTAAGCAGACTTTTGATGTAGGTGGGGGCAAGCCTGTTAAGAGCTTTGTATACATAAACCATATAACCATATAACCATATAACAATTACAGCACGGAAGAAGGAGCTTTTAATTGATTCAGAACCACACAGGGAGCCAGTGGAGAGAGGCCAGAATCGGGGTGATGTGGTCCCTTTTTCGGGTGCCCGTCAGGTGTCTCGCTGCGGCGTTTTGGACCAGTTGCAGGCGGGACAGGGAAGATTGGCTGATGCCAGTGTAGAGGGAGATGCAGTAATCCAGGCGGGAGGAGATAAATGAGTGGATGATCTTTTCGAGGTCTTCAAATTGAAGGAATTGTTTTATTTTAGCTTTCGTCCGAAGCTGGAAGAAGCGAGCTGTTACCACAGCATTGACTTGTTTGTCAAATTTCTACATGGAGTCAAATATCACGCCAAGGTTTTTAACGTGGGGTTTGAGCAATGGGGCAAGGCTTCCAAGGCTGCCTGCTATTGTTTTGATTGAGTCCGAGGGGCCGAGTAGGATGACCTCAGACTTACTCTCGTTTAGTTGGAGGAAGTTCTGGGCCATCCAACACTTTATATCCTCGAGGCAGTGGATAAGGCTGAGTAAATTTGATCGGTTGTTGGGTTTCAGGGGGAAACAGACTTGTGTATCGTCTGCATAGAAGCGGAAGGAAATGCCGTGCCTTTGAATGACTTGGCCTAAGGGGAGCATATATAGGGAGAAGAGAATAGGGCCTAGGACGGAGCCTGGACTTTTTACCTTGTCTGCACATCTGCACGCCCGCAGCAGCGACTGCGGAGGGTGGAGGTCCCGACCACGGGGGAAAATGGAGGAGGACTGGCCAAATTTTGTGCCTTCCACCACAGTGATGAATGCTGTGGTGGATGTTTGTGTTAAATTTTTAGTGTGTTTTTGTGTGTTCTTTTACATTGTACCGCTGCGGGCAAATTCATTTCACTTGCACTTTATGTGCAATGTGACGAATAAAACTACTTGTTGTTGTTGTTGAATGTTGTTGTGAAACCCCGCAGCACAGGCTAGCTGTAGATCATACACACACACACGCACGCACACACACGCACGCACACACACGCACGCACACACACGCACGCACACACACACACACACACGCACGCACACACACACACACACGCACGCACACGCACACACACACACACGCACACACACACACACACACACACACACACACACACACACACACACACACACACACACACACACACACACACACACACATACATACACACACACATACGTACACACAAACAGCAAACAATAATAGTGCAATGATAACAATAATAGTCTATTGTAGTTCAAAGCTTATTTGAGGTTGTTATGTTTTATACCTGCCTACCATCGATATCTATAGCACTGCCCGAACAATATGGCTATTTCATGTAACATGAAGTAATAAACCTTTGCAAAATAGCAATTTCTAATCACCGCAGTTTTCACACAATGATTTAAATGCTGCAAAAGGTAGAGGTTTTAACTTACTTCCTCAAGTGGGATGTCGAGCTCTCCCATGGGAACCTTCTTGTCTGTTCTCTGCCCAACAAAAACATGCTTCACTGAGGGGCATTCTTTCAACGCCTCATCCACTGTCCTCTTCAGTTCGATTGCACGCCCACCACGGACTCCTTGGTTACAGGTGATAACCACCTTGCATTGGGCTAATGTATTGAAAATAAAAAGAGTGGGTTGATGTTAATGGGATAGAAAACCACAGCGAGCAAACAGATGCAAAAGGAGATCATTTCAGTAAGTAATTAGGTAAGTAAGTAAGTTTATTGGCCAAGTATTCACATATAAGGAAATTGCCTTGGTGCTCCGCCAACAAGTAATAACATGACAAACAGTGACAGTTACGAATGACTCAGAAAACACTAAACATTAATAATAATAAAACATTAATGATAAAACACCATTGATTAAGCATGTGAACCAACAAAATCCAGATCAAAGGGAGGCTACAAATTTTTGGCTGTTGTGTCGAGCAACTACTCGTGGATAAAAACTGTTTTTATGTCCGGCTGTGGCAGCTTTGACAGTCCGGAGTCGCCTTCCAGAAGGAAGTGATTCAAACAGTTTGTGGCCAGGGTGAGAGGGGTCAGAGATGATCTTGCCCGCTCGCTTCCTGGCCCTTGCAGTGTACAGTTCATCAATGGTGGGAAGGTTGCAGCCAATAACCTTCTCTGCTGATCGGACTATTTGCTGCAGCCTCCAGGTTTTGTGCTTGGTGGCTGAGCTAAACCAGACTTCCAGAAGCTTTGCAACAAATCTTGAAACTGAGTGAAGCTCACCTGATACCACGACTAAAGCATAAAGTGGTGGAACTCCGTGGGTCAGGCAGCATCTGTGGAGGGAATTGACAGACATTGTTTCAGGTCAAGATTCTTCTTCAGTCTGAAGAAGGATTCTGACCCAAAATGCTGTATCGTCTCCCCATACCCTCCCCAGAAGCAACCTTACCCGCAGAAGGCTTTGGAGACACAAGGAACTGTAGATAGGCACCAATACCACCAAGGCCTACTGAATCTTCTGGTGACCAGCCATTTTACCTCTTTTTCTTATTTCCACACTGGCCTTTCTGTCCTGGGCCCCCTCCATCGCCAGAGTGAGGCCACACGCAAACTGGAGGAGCAACACTCCATATTCTTCTTGGGTACCTTACAACTCAAAGGTATGAACATTGAATTCTCCAATTTCGGTAACTAACTAACCCCCCACCTATTTTTCTTTCTCTTCCCTGTGCCCCACCTGGTTGCGCACCCATTTCTCTCTTTTCCCTTTTCTCCATCCCATTCCACATATTCCTTTCTTCTAGCTTCACATTTGACGCACCTTCGCTACTTATCTCACTACCTTTTGTCTTTTCATCCCTGTTCTTTGTCCAACAATCTGACAGTGAAAACCCCTCCCACCTGTATCCAAATATCATGAGCCAGGCTTTGTCCTATCCCCACTTCTCTTCCAACTTCCTTCCTTCTACTGCAATCAGTCTGAAGAAGAGTACCAACCCGAAACGTCACCTATCCATGTCCTTCAGAGATTCTGCCTGACCCGCTGAGTTACTCCAGCACTCTTTGTCTCTTTTTGAAACTCTAGTTTCTTGTCCGTACTCAAAAAGTATTCCATTTTGTCACCACTGGAGAACAGATTGCATTTATACATCTGGTTCCAAGCATTAGTTCACTATGATGTGGGAGACATGGCTTTACTTACCTTTGACAGGCAACCTGCAGATATGGAAAGGGATCACCTTTCACATTGATGAACACCAATGCAATCACAAAGAGAGCTCATCATGCCTCTGGTTCCAGAGAAGATAGAGGAGATTTGGTGTGTTGCCAAATACTCTATCAAACTTCTATAGGTGACACTTCTATAGCTCATGGACTGGTTGCATTATGGTCTGGTTCGGCAACTCAAATGCCTAGGAATGAAGGTGATTACAGGTAGTGATAGACAATGCCCAGTCCATCACAGGCACTGACCTCTACACCATAGAAGAGATCTATAGGAGATGTTGCCTCAAAAGGAGCAACACTCTTGCCTCACTGCTAACATTGGAAAGAAGGATTCTCCAGGTTCATAGCAACCTCTGCACAACACTATCCACTACCTTGGCAACTATCATCTTCTACTGACTTTGTTTTGTTGCATGACAGACTCTTTGCGCTATTATCGTCTTATTACCTGGTATTACTCTTTATTAATTTATTATATTATTGATTATCATATATTTATCTGTGATTTATTGCAGTTACGGACCTGTTCAGCTACAGCAAATAATAATGTCATTGTTCTGTTGCCAGTACATACGACAAATAAACGCTTTTAAGTCAAGAGCCAAGACAATCAAGAGTGATTAAATGTCATATGTACCAAAAACAGAACAATGACACTTTTACCTGCTGTAGCAAAACAGATCTGTAAACATTGTTTAGTTTAGGTTAGTCTATTTATTATCACGTGTACCAAGATACAGTGAAAAGCTTTTTGTTGTGTGCTAACCAGTCAGTGAAAATACTATACATGATTAGAATTGGGCCATTCACAGTGTACAGATATGTGATAAAGGGAATAACGTTTAGTGCAAGATAAAATCTAGCTACGTCCAATTAAAGATTGTTCAAGAGTCTCCAATGACGTAGACAGTAACTCAGGACTGCTCTATAGTTGTTAAGATAGTTCAGTTGCCTGAGAACAATTCTCATAAATAACATAATGAACAAACTAAAAAGTTCAAAATGTTTAATAAACTTGGGACTGATGCAGCTTGCCCCCTTACAACTATGGAATCAGTGGGCTCTTGCCTAATCTACAGGAACATTCTTCAACCCACCTTCACCTTCACGGAAAACAACGTGAAAGTATTACTGATTGTAGGCTTATTTACACTTGACTTAATTATTTTCTAAATAGAATTTGTTGCCCTGACAGGGAAAGCAGATTCTGGGCAACACTTGGAAAATTGTCCACTGTATACTCTCCCATAATAAAACTAAGGATTTAGCAATCCAAAATCAATCTCTAATTCACAATGGCTAGAGTACATAGGTCTCCCCTAATTCCTATTCCCTCTATTTATGCCACACACAATAGCATATATTTTTCTCCTATGACCCAATTAATATTTTCATTATGTATAAAATTACAACTAGAATGGGGAACATGGATTTTACTTCGGAGTCACGTGAGTGATTCCGTGAAGAAGAACCCCGTCTAGGCCGTATGCGCGTCAGTACGTCAGCCGCACTGGCGCTAGCACCAGACTGGCAGGACAGAGCTCCTGCCAGAGGTAAGTTAAACCTAGAGGTAAGTTCGTTTTACTTACCAGGTTTTTTCAGGCAGGAGCCTCTTTTCACAGAGGTTTTCCTGCCAGTTTCGCAGCCCGACGAGTGTGCGGGTCAAAGGGTTTCTCTTTATAATAAAATGTATGTATTTTATAGTGTTTTTCTTAAAGTTAAAAGCTAAAGTCAAAGTTAAAGTCATAAAAAGTTATTGTTATATGTCTTTGACAATATAATAGTAAGATTAAACGAGAACTCACCTGTTCGAAGTTTGATCGTTATTTTACGAGGAGTTACGATGAGGGATTACGTGAAGAAGAGCCCGCCTCACGCTGGTAACGGCATACTTCAAAGCAACGGCATGAAAAACACAGAACACCAAAGCCGGAGTAACATAGTAAGGCTCATAAAAAGACTTAGAACCACCATTTGATCATTTATTTTACGAGGGTGGGAGTGGAGGGCACGTAATCCCTCATCGTAACTCCTTGTAAAATAACGATCAAACTTCGAACAGGTGAGTTCTCGTTTAATCTTACTATTTTTACTTCGGAGTCACGTGAGTGACTACGTGAAGAGTTTTAAAGCTTTCTGTGTTTTTTATGTCGTAGAATTAATCCGTACGACAGTCCGGCTAAGTAAACACATACATGAGAAAGCACACAAATGTTAGATCTTTTCACAATTAAGTTTTTTAATGGCTGAAAAACCATATAATACCCTCCTTATATTTGAGGGAAAAATGATTACAAGTGACAAAAGATATCAGTGACTACACAACTGATTATAGCAATTAATAGCAAACAAAGCAGGTGATTATAGTGCTCCCAACACCGCGTGTCCAAAGCTTGTCATAGTGTGAACAGGTTTGTTGTAGAACTTTGAAAAAGTTTCTTCTTTACTCCACCCTGCGATTTTTTAAAAATATGCTCGAGAGGTACGTCCCGCCCCTTCGCCGCGGACGTAGCTGCCGCCCTGGTGGAGTGAGATTTGAAGACATCAGTGTCTACTCCCGCTAAAACCAACACCTGTTTCAACCATTTTGAGATAGTTTGAACTGAAGCTTTTGTGTGTGACTTTTTGTGCGTAAGCAGCAATGTCTTTTCGTTTCCTCGAAAAGTGTCCGTCACTTTAATACATTGGTTCAAATGTCTAACCACACACAAAGCAAGCTCAATATGAAAAGCTTGAAAGGTTACCTTTGTTCCAGATCTCCCTGGTCTACTTTGTTTGATCAGATCGTAAACATAGAATACAACGTTATCTGTAGTCACATGCATACAGTCTAAACGCAACATTTGTAAAGTTTGCACTCTTTGGGCTGAGACCAGTGACATTAACATGACCAATTTCAATGTTAACCTATCCAATGACAACCCTTCAATTGGCGTCCATTCTCTAAGTAGAGCAAGTACTATGCTCACATCCCAAATCTCTGTATATCTAGGTTTTGGCGGATTCATGTGAAAAATTCCTTTCATGAATCGTGATATTAATGGATGCGACCCAATTGATTTCTCACCAGTCATAAGTCCTAAATAGGACGACAAGGCACTGCGTGCAGTGTTAATGGCACTGTAACTTAAATGTTGGCGAAAGCGCAAATTGGCAAGGAATTCCAAAACATGAGTAACATTCACATAATCATCAGAAATATTTTGACTGTGTGCAAAATTCTTCCCATTTCTTAATATGTGTCATATATTGTTTCTGTGTGCTATCTCGCCATGACGCGCCAATAACTGTCAAGTTTGGTCCGACAATCCCAGTTCCTGTAGTGGTCTGGTCAAAACCTGCAGATTAACAAATTCATATATGCATATAATGGGTAATCTTCATTTGTTACTGGATTAGTCAAGATATCACTACAGTTAAGAATCTGCATATACGGTTCTTTAATCATATTCAGCATAACTGGGAACCAAGGTTGAGTTGGCCAATTTGGCACTACCAACAATCCGGAAGCTGAATCTTGCTCTATTTTCTTCAAGCATCTCTGGATCAGAGCAAATGGTGGAAAAGCATAAAAGAACATTTTTCCCCAGTGTAAAAAAAAAAAAATGCATCTACTGCAACTGCGTCCGGATCGTGTTCCCAAGACACATAATGAGGCAAGTGATGATTAAGCCTGGATGCAAACAAATCAATTTCTGGCAACCCAAATCGTCTAACAATATTCTTAAATATTGCTGGCTTAAACATCCATTCCGTATTATCTTTAAAAATCCTGGACCTTTCATCTGCTACCACATTGTCTTTACCTGGAGTATAGCTTACTGCAATCCATATCTGCCGACCAATACACCATTGCCATATCTCATTGACCAGACAATCACATGATACTGATCCAACTCTCCCCATGTGATTAATGTAAACCACAGCTGTTTTATTGTGTAATTGTATTAACACATGCAGACCTTGTTTAGCACAACAATATGCTTTAAGCCCATAAAAGGCCCCCAATAATTCCAAATAGTTAATACCATACTCTTGGAGAAACACTTGTTCTTCAGTTTTCCATCTACCTCCACAACTGGAGGATAAATCTGTGGCCCCCCATCCGAGAGCACTAGCATCTGTATGTAAAACCATTTCAGGCTGTTTAATCATAATATTTATTAGCAGCTTGTGGGACATTTTCCTTTTTTAACCCACCATTGTAAATTCCAATACAGCTTCTTTTGTTAATTACATAGGCCTGTCAAATGGCCTGCCTTCTCTTTGAGAGCTTGTATCTTGTACCTTCGAAGATATCAATAAATGTAATGAACCAAATTCTACTGCAGGAAATGCTGCTAGCAGTTCACCAATGGTTGTCACCATTTCTCGGATGGAAAGATAAGGTTTTGAATGAGATAATGACAAGTTACCAAAATATCATCGACTTTATCTGTTGGTAAAGGTATTAACATAGTCACTGAGTTAATTACAAACCCCAAAAGTAAATTGTTTGTGCTGGCTGCAGCTGGGGCTTAATTAGATGAATTAAGAACCTTAGCTTACCACAAAGCTTTAGTAACTGAAACTGAGTCCTCAGCTGACTCCTGATAATCACTAATGACCAGAATGTCATTGAGATAAGCCATAATGATGTGCATTTTGTGCTCTAATTGGGCTAAACTGGTTTCAACAGTTTCGTAAAGAGTAAAAAGCTGAACTCAGTCCATTTGGCAAAGCTTAACTGCCATAATTGTCACAACCAATTAAAATTTAAGTACCACCGAAACCTGATGCATAGGTACAGAATAATAGGCGTCTTTTCATCAATCTTAGCCATATAACAACCTGCTGAATTAAATATTTTGCAGTATTCAATGTCTCCATTTGAACATGTTTGTATTCTACAAACTTATTTAGACCTGTAAGGTCCAGAATACTTCTGCAACCATCATCTGTAATGCCTTCTAACATTAAAGACAAATTTATGCTCGTGTTCAAAATCTTTTCCATTACCTCTTTCCCAGATAATTAGGCAATGTGAACATAAATCTCTGCTTTTTCAATTGCAGAAAACACGAAAACATAAGCAGGTTTATTCTGTACAGGAGGATTAACCTCTTTTTTTTTTTTTTTTTTTTTTTTTAAAAGTAATAGTAGTTAATGAAACTGCTCGTAATATACTGATCAAAAATAATAGTAAGCCAGTCTTAATAAACTTTTTGTAATCTCCCTCTAACTGGAGATTAATCCGCAGTTTCTTTAAGCAGAGAACAAGTCTTTAATTCCTCTGCATATGAGCGTGGTGGTCTCCTTATCCCCTGAATTCGGGTAAGTATTTGGTTGTGCAATACAATAAAACTTCCTTAACATATTTCTGCCTCTATTTCCAATATCAAATCCCCTTCTGGGCGAAAATACCTTTTCGTCCAAAGACGAAGGTTTCATGCAGCTAAAAATATTTAGCTTTTCATCCAATTTCAATAAGTTAGGCAGATTACTCCAAACAGATAACCAAGAGCTTAAACACCACTTGCTCGACACAGGTATGCAACCTTGGGTGAAAAATGGGCCAAATAGCCATTTATATTATATAAAATTTCATAGAAAGAATTGCACAATAGCGTCTTTATTTTATGTTTTCCTTTCATCTGCCAAAAAACCATAATAGCAGCAGAATAATTTGTGAGGATTTTTAAACCTCACTATTTGACGCTCTCATATTTGGAGTCATGGATGCCCATATTAACGGATAAACCGTAGGCTCTTCCAATGAGGCACAATTTCCTGTGCTGTGCAATTTTAATATTTCAATCATCACAGAATCATGAAGTTGGTGAGATACCATATATATATGTTGGCAGCTAGGATTTCTTCCATAGCCTCACCACTTCCTTCATATATAGCAAAAACCTTTTGCTATTCCAGGCATTTTTGGCCTCTTTTCATATTTTTTCATTTTATTTTTATTTTGTGGTGTGCTTTCAAAATGCAAATCACCATCAACAGGGTCTGCCTTCTGCAGCCCTAAATCAATTGGGATTTCATCCCATGAGACTTCTTCCGGCCCAAATCCTGGGTCCGGAGTTCCAACTTCCAATTAGGCCCATGGCCATATTCAGAATAATTAAACCCCTCAGGGCTAATCTTAGGAACCTTCAGGGTACTTTGACCCTAGTCTCATAATTATTTGGAGAACTTTCTCCATATGCTCCATAATCAGTTCCACATAGTTTACTTATGTGGAGGACTTTTCAATGTCAGAGTCATCAGAACCACGGGCCTCTCAGATTTTTAATTTTATTTTTATTTTCCATTTTTCATATTCGGGAGCATTTCTCTCCGTGGTTATCATTTTGTAAACTAATTCGCTAACGGGTATATCTGCGGCCACCGGTATCGGAACCGGCTCCGCACTAGCTTTCCCGTATATTTATTTTTCACCCCAGGAAGCATTTAACCCGCGAATATAAGTTTACTTCATCATTTGTGCTTATCCAGCACTAATATGACTCTGACCTGATTTAATATATTTCCTATACTGCTGGACCTACCCAGCGCCCGCTAAGAAATCCCAACTTTACTGTTCTTACCTGCGGGCCCGTTCCGACCGCTGCGAGGAGCTGCTCCTTACTGCAGCTCCACCTTCTGCCGTCAGCGTCGACGTCATGCCGTTACCAGCGTGAGGCGGGCTCTTCTTCACGTAGTCACTCACGTGACTCCGAAGTAAAATCCTTGTTGTTTAGCACAAGTTGCCATGAATTGTTTTAACCCTTCACAGGTAAAGCTGTACACTAAAAATGTTGATTTAGTGAGCTTACACTGTATAGTGCGGGCCTTGGGACAGACCGCGCCAGCAGCGCCTGACAGGGCTGCTTCATGTATGAAAGTGCCGGCCTACGGGAGAGCCATGCCAGCAGCGCCTGATACAGGGCTGTTTCATTGTGACATTACCGGCCTACGAGAGAGCCATGCCAGCAGCACCTGGTACAGGGCTGTTTCATGTCAAAAAGCGCCGGCCTACACGATAGGCGGCGGCAGCAACGCCTGTGACAGGATTGTTCAAGTTCACACATATCTGCTCGCCCACGGAGTCGGGAGATGATTCTCCACCGGGACTGGATAGCAAGGCCCACGGAGTCGGGGGATGAATTCCTCACCGGGGCTGGATAGTACGTTTGAAACGACTATCCCAAATACAGCAACTGTTGCATACAGTGCTACAGCTGGGCACACGCCAACAGGAGGAGTGTCAGCACCATCATGCACAAAAAGGCACCAGCAGTATCTGGTAGAGAACTGTGTGATAGTACCTTCATAACCATATAACCATATAACCATATAACAATTACAGCACGGAGACAGGCCCTCTCGGCCCTTCCAGTCCGTGCCGACCATTTGTTTTCCCCTAGTCCCATCTACCTGCACTCAGACCATACCCCTCCATTCCCTTCCCGTCCATATACCTATCCACTTTACTTTTAAATGTTAAAATCGATCCTGCCTCCACCACCTCTGCTGGAAGCTCATTCCACACAGCCACCACCCTCTGAGTAAAGAAGTTCCCCCTCACGTTACCCCGAAACTTCTGTCCCTTAATTCTCATGTCATGCCCTCTTGTTTGAATCTTCCCTACCCTCAATGGGAAAAGCTTATCCACGTCAACTCTGTCTATCCCTTTCATCATTTTAAAGACCTCAATCAAGTCCCCCCTTAACCTTCTGCGCTCCAAAGAATAAAGACCTAACTTGTTCAACCTTTCTCTGTAACATAGTTGCTGGAACCCTGGCAACATTCTAGTAAATCTCCTCTGTACTCTCTCTATTTTGTTGACATCCTTATAGATGAGGATTAGTTTGACACAGACTCTGATGGTAGGGTGAGACAGTAGTTCCACCTCCGCAGGCCGCACCAGCAGCTCCAGTTACAGAGCTGCTATAGCTCTCCCTCTTGGAGGCAGAGAACAAGATGGGTCAGTATCCTGCTGATACTGAGTCTCCGGGTATGGCCGTGGCGCATACCCCAAGGGATGAAGGGCACGTCTCAGAGGTACTGTTTTCCTGACAACAAAGTTGCCATCCCAGCAGAATATTCTATTGGGTTAGGTCCAATGGGTTCTTATCAGTATTTGTATCCTGCATCCTGCGGCAGCGCCTGTTTAGGGCTGCCTACGAATCACCCTCTCTGAGGTGGGAAGAGCAAAAGGTCAAGGTATAACTGACTCCAGGCTCTAAAGAAGTCAATAGATACTAAAGCAAATATGTGCCGGCAGTGAACAGCGCCAACAGGGGGATGTGAGAGCCAGCCGCTGAATCTGTTATTCAGGTAGGCCTATTCAACAGGGGAAGAAACCTGGCAGACAAATCAATTAGGCCAACGGCGGGCAAAAGTCATCGTTTCAGAATGCACCCCAGGCGCTCATTGGCAGTAAGCGGTTCACTGGAGCTGGGGGCAGCATGATAGCTCAGAAGTTCCATGCACCTTACCGATCCTACTCAACAAAATGGGTCTAGCACTTACAAAATATGGGTAGTTGTAATATTTACATTTGTTTTGTACAACACACAAATATCTGGTTGAGGCACAGTCGTAGCATTCCAAGCAGATTATGGCCAGGGTTATTTTTAAAAATTAAGGTTTGGAAATTGGGCAAAATTTCTCATGCAAACCACCCATGGAATAAGGCAGGAGTGGCATGTTATTATGAAGAATGGAGAGTGTCAGGCATATGAACTTTCCGAATATGAAAACTTATTTATCCTGTATAACAACAGATTCCTAAGGGTCAAAGATCCATGATATGCAAATCCCATTACAGAGGTTATCAAAGACAATATAACTGTACTAATAACAGCAAAGCTATGGGATAAACTGTTTGTTGGTCATTGGGATTTACCTTTAATTATTGTTAGCCTTGACTCTGCCCTGTGGCAAGAGATGGGAGTTAATAGCAATCTGTTATAAAGCTGAGTTTTATTTTCATCAAGAGTAATTGGCAATATAACAGCTGTTTCAGCCGAGCAAATCAAGGAACTGATATTGTGTAAGTAGCAATAAGACCATTGTTAACAACCTTATGTTAACACCCATTCATAGCAAAAGGATTTGAGTACAAGAGCAGGGAGGTTCTACTGCAGTTGTACAGGGTCATGGTGAGGCCACACCTGGAGTATTGCGTACAGTTTTGGTCTCCTAATCTGAGGAAAGACATTCTTGCCATAGAGGGAGTACAGAGAAGGTTCACCAGACTGATTCCTGGGATGGCACGACTTCCATATGAAGAAAGACTGGATAGACTCGGCTTGTACTCGCTGGAATTTAGAAGATTGAGGGGTGATCTCATAGAGACTTCCAAAATTCTTAAGGGGTTGGACAGGCTAGATGCAGGAAGATTGTTCCCGATGTTGGGGAAGTCCAGGACAAGGGGTCACAGTTTAAGGATAAGGAGGAAGCCCTTTAGGACCGAGATGAGAAAATTGTTTTTCACACAGAGAGTGGTGAATCTGTGGAATTCTCTGCCACAGAAGGTAGTTGAGGCCAGTTTGTTGGCCATATGTAAGAGGGAGTTGGATGTGGCCCTTGTGGCTGAAGGGATCAGGGGGTATGTTGAGAAGGCAGGTACAGGATACTGAGTTGGATGATCAGCTATAATCATATTGAATGGCGGTGCAGGCTTGAAGGGCCGAATGGCCTGCTCCTGCACCTAATTTCTATGTTTCTATGTTTCTATGCTATTGTCAGCTGAAGCTATTCAGTCACAATGATGAAGTAACAGTATTCAGCATTGCTGAACATGACAATAACTCATTGAAATTGAACTTGAACTTGAAACTCGCTACAGTACTGTGGTCGGTCGAATTCAGTTATTGCAAACTGATGCTAAGGACTCTAAGATGAGAAGTTCCGAATATCATCTCTACTTGAAGGTATGGGAGATTGTATGAGTTACCAATTCTTCAATTGTTGCTATCAACTAAATATATACACTAGATGCACCCATGGGTAAGGGGCTATTGAGCGAATATACATATTCTACATGCTCAAATTCAAGTTGCTGCTCTACAATGGTGACATATGTTAGTCACATGGTAATCAAGTAAATGTATCCTGTAATAATTACCTAAATCTCCTTTGCCACTGGTGTATCATCCAGTTCTGATCGATGATAACACAGAATAAGTGTCGGATCGCAAAGTATTATGAAAGTATGCTATCAATACTACATCGAATATCGACATGTTGCTGCATGTTTATTCACTGATTGCAAAAATATGTGGCACAACAGTGCGGAGAAATACATTCTTGCTTCAATAGGAGGAATGTTCTTTTATGTCTTCCTTCATTTTTTGCCTCATTACCCGTGTCTTAAAACAGTCAGTAAGACCTCGCTTGGGTTCGTACTGTCGGACTGGCCAAGCGTCCATGTTGCCTGCTTCATCAGGCATTATGGCACAACGGTATACGGTTATCCCACAAAATAAGAACTTGCTGGTTCATGAGACCGGCCTTTGCACAATAAAACAATTATTGACACACATTTTGAATGGATTGACATGCCTCAGGTTGTCACATCAAGCCATGAATGTGTTCACTGCAGAGTGCAGGGATAGCAGTAAATTCCTATTGAGGGGATCAGAAGTGTTTTTGTTTAAATCTTAATGTTAATGTTACATTTAATACGGTACAGATTACTGACATTTTCCAGTTCATTCGTAAATGGTATTTGGCAATAATTCAGTTATAGAGACACTACAGCTGCAACAAAAGGGAACTACGCTGTCAGGTTCAACCCGGATATCGAGTTCTTAAAAAGATCAGTTATTGAAAATGTGTGAACATTAGTTCACCAAGGGATTCCAGCTACATCCTTAGTTATGACACTAATATCAGTACAACGACGGCAAACATTGCAAACGCTGTGGCTAGATAGGATGGAATTGGTTGCAGGTGCCATTACATTTTACATTCTGGTCTACACAAGCAGAGCAGACCAGGGGTAGCATGATTTAAGATCATTTTTCGGATATCCAACGGTCTCACGTCTATGTTATCAAGGCCACCAGAATCCTAAGAAGTATGGAATCAGCATTGTTTAGTAGTCAACAAACAACTACACAAACAAAGGTTGCTGCAGCAGGTTCTGGGTTATACAGGTATTAACACTGACGATTGTATATCTCATTCCACCAGGTCAGCATCAACGTCAGCGGCCAGGGCAATGGACATTCCCATCGACCATATTCTCACGACCCCAGGATGGTCAACTAAATTGATTTTTTAATTTTTTCCATAGGCCGGTTACTGACCTGGGGGTTTGCCCATTCTGTTTGCGTCCACTTTAGCTTCCCCTGAGTTACAGGGGTTGCTATTGATTTCTTTATTAACGTAAACCATTAATACATGTGAATCAATATCACGCTAATGCATTTTGATTATTCACTCATCCTGACTCAATCGATGCAGTGAGACGCCGAGATTTCGATCTGCGGCATGAAATCACAAAGCTTTGAAGTCTTCACGGATTCACTCACGTGACTCCGAAATAATATAGTAAGATTAAATGAGAACCTACCAGTTTGAAGTTTGATCTAGATTTTATGAGGAGTTACGTTGGTGATTACGTGCCCGCCACACCCAACCCTCTCTCATGAAGATCATCTGGTAGTTCTCGAGTCACGCATCCTACTATGTCACTTCAGTGTTTGTTATTTGTGATTTCATACCGCTGCTTTGAAGATTGATGCGCATGCGGCCTAAACGGGGTACTTCTTCACGTAATCACCAACGTTACTCCTCATAAAATCAAGATCAAACTTCAAACTGGTAAGTTCTCGTTTAATCTTACTATTATGTTAAGTTGATAGATACAGTGGCTTGCAAAAGTATTCATACCCCTTAAACTTTTCCACATTTTGTCACGTTACAACCACAAACGTAAATGTATTTTATTGGGATTTTATGTGATAGACCAACACAAAGTGGTGCATAATTGTGAGGTGGAAGGAAAATTATACATAGTTTCCAAATTTTATTACAAATAAAAAACTGAAAAGTGTGGCGCGCAAAAGTATTCAGCCCCCCTGAGTCAATACTTTGTAGAACCACCTTTCGCTGCAATTACAGCTGCAAGTCTTTTGGGGTATGTCTCTACCAGCTTTGCACATCTAGAGACTGAAATTTTTGCCCATTCTTCTTTGCAAAATAGCTCAAGCTCAGTCAGATTGGTTGGAGAGCATCCGTGAACAGCAATTTTTAAGTCTTGCCAGAGATTCTCAATTGGATTTAGGTCTGGACTTTGACTGGGCCATTCTAACACATGAATATGCTTTGATCTAAACCATTCCATTGTAGGTTGTATGTTTAGGGTTGTTGTCCTGCTGGAAGGTGAACCTCTGCCCCAGTCTCAAGTCTTTTGCAGACTCTAACAGTTTTTCTTCCAAGATTGCCCTGTATGTGGCTCCATCCATCTTCCCATCAACTCTGACCAGCTTCCATGTCCCTGCTGAAGAAAAGCATCCCCACAGCATGATGCTGCCACCACCATGTTTCACAGTGGGGATGGTGTGTTCAGGGTGATGTGCAGTGTTAGTTTTCCGCCACACATAGTGTTTTGCATTTAGGCTAAAAACTTCAGTTTTGGTCTCATCGGACCAGAGCACCTTCCTCCACATGTTTGCTGTGTCCCCCAAATGGCTTGTGGCAAATTGCAAACGGGACTTCTTATGGCTTTCTTTCAACAATGGCTTTCTTCTTGCCACTCTTCCATGAAGACCCCATTTGTGGAGTGCACGACTAATAGTTGTCCTGTGGACAGATTCTCCCACCTGAGCTGTGGATCTCTGCAGCTCCTCCAGAGTTACCAAGGGCCTCTTGGCTGCTTCTCTGATCAATGTTCTCCTTGCCCGGCCTGTCAGTTTAGGTGGACGGCCATGTCTTGGTAGATTTGCAGTTGTGCCATACACTTTCCATTTTCGGATGATGGATTGAACAGTGCTCCATGAGATGTTTAAAGCTTGGGATTTTTTTTTATAACCTAACCCTGCTTTAAACTTCTCCACACCTTTATCCCTGACCTGTCTGTTGTGTTCCTTGGGCTTCATGATGCTGTTTGTTCACTAATGTTCTCTAACAAACCTCTGAGGCCTTCACAGAACAGCTGTAATTATACTGAGATTAGATTACACACAAGTGGACTCTATTTACTAATTAGGTGACTTCTGAAGACTATTGGTTGTACTGGATTTTATTTAGGGGTATCAGAGTAAAGGGGGCTGAGTACTTTTGCACGCCACACTTTTCAGTTTTTTATTTGTAATAAAATTTGAAAACCATGTATCATTTTCCTTCCACTTCACAATTATGCGCCACTTTGTGTTGGTCTATCACATAAAATCTCAATAAAATACATTTACGTTTGTGGTTGTAACGTGACAAAATGTGGAAAAGTTCAAGGGGTATGAATACTTTTGCAAGCCACTGTAAATGTCAGCTTTTTAGGTTCAATCAGCTACAGAGAGTGTATCAGTCTCTCTACCTTCTTCTGAAGATGAGTCACGACACAAAACTTTGCCCCTCCATGTCACTGGAGTAATTCCCATTGATTACTCCAGTACTTTGTATCTTGAAACATTTGACTGGATAGTATGCAGAACAAACTATTCACTGCCTTTTTGTCCACGTGACAATAAATAAACCAAGCCAACAATAGTGGACACCTAAAGTTTGAATTGACAACTGACCACTTCTTCCCCTCTGTTATCAGGCTTCTGAACGGTCCTACCATTAGTGGGGTGCTGTCTGATTCACCTCTACCCCATTGCGGACATTGGACTTTGTCTCTGGAACTGATGTGCTACAAATGCTGCAAACTATTTTCTGCACTATTTTCTTCCCCTTTGCTCTATCTGCTGTACTTGAGTGGGACTTGATTGTATGTATGTATGGTGAATCTAATCTGTTTGGATAGCAAGAAACAAAGCTTTTCACTGTACCTCAGTACAATTGACAATAATAAGCCTGAACCTAACTGGATACATAATGCTTGAACAGACAACTAACATAACTCTTAATTAGACCAATAAGCAATGAAAAGAGTGAAAGATCACGTACCATCACAGATCCTTCCAGCCAGAGCATGAGCGCTGAAGCCCGCAAAGACCACCATGTGCACGGCACCGATCCTAGCGCACGCCAGCATTGTTACTATGGCCAGTGGAGACACTGGCAGGTAGACCGCAACTCTGTCTCCTCTCTGTACTCCGTAGCGCTTCAAGGTATTAGCCAGACGGCACGTAGTCTCCAAAAGCTCCCTGTAACACACAACCATAAAGGGTGGTGGTGAAGTCACAGTGTCAGGAGGAAGAGGGCTCTGCCTGAACCGGTGGTCTACCCCTTTCCAGGCTGACGCCCATGCCCGGGTGGTACTTCAGAGGGACTAGGCACTGTCCACGGGCACCCTGGGGATTTCCGGGAGCGCTGGGTACCGCATGGGGTGGAAGTCATCCTTGACAAGGATTGTAATATAGTCGTTTAAGATTGTAACATTGAAGAATATTTGTTTAGAAATGTGGGTGATTTTGTATTATTGTGGGGGCTTTGTTGGAGGGTGGTGATGCTGGAGCTGCTGCCAGGGTTGGACTGGGTGCAGTTCAAATGGTGTGGATTAAACAGCAGCCTTGGTCCAAATTCATTAGAATAGGTCGGAGTGAATGCACGGTCTTTTTCCCTGGGTCGGGGTGACACAGTGGAGCAGTTGGTACACCTGCTGCCTCACAGTACCAGACACCTGGGTTCGATCATGCCCTTGGCTGTTGTGTGTATGGAGTTTGTACATTCTCCCTGTGACCACATGGGTTTTCTCCGGCTCCTCCGGATACATCCGGCACAAGGTTCAGTGTTTAATTGTCACATGTACCGGCAACGCAAGAATGAAATTCTAACTTGCTGCAGCTTCATGGCCCCAATAATGTACAACACATAATGAATATACAATCATCAATAATAGAATAAATTGATAATGAGCAATAATAGGGAACAGGACCATTATAGTGCAAAACCGTAGTGTAACCAACACAAAGACTATAGCAGATCACAGTTGCTGAGGTCAGTGTTGTGCAGTGTTCAAGAGCCTGATGGTAGCTGGGATGAAGCTGTTCTTGAACCTGGAGGTCAGAGTTTTCAGGCTCCTGTACCTTCTTCCCGATGGTAGCAGTGAGATGAGAGAGTGGCCAGGCTGGTGTGGGTCTTTGATGATGCTGGCTGCCTTGCTGAGGCAGCGCCTCCTGTAGATCCCTTCCATGATGGGGAAGTCAGTAGCTGTGATGGACCGGGCAGTGTCCAGCACTCTCTGCAGTCTCTGTTTCCTGGGCATTTGAGTTACCAGACCAGGCCGTGATGTAGCTGGTCAGTGTGCTCACTACCATATGCCTGTGCGAACTTTGATAGAGTATTCCTCAACATATCGAATCCCCTGAAACTTCCAAGTCCAAGACGTGATGAAGTTTAAGTCCTTGAATGCCATTTGGAACTGCAAATTGCAGCCAGTATGGTTCAATGCAGTGATAATCCATAAGGTTCGGATCGATGCAGAGTGGTTCATACCTGACCCACGGTGCTGCGTGCTTGGAGGGTACACAATCTCTCTACGACTGGGAGGGGGTTTAGTCTGGGGGCTTCGGTTCCCCCACATTTCAGAGATGCAAAGGATTTGATAGATAACTGGTCGCAGTTCATTGCCTCCAGTATACAAGGGAGTGGCAGAATCTGTAGTGAGGGAAAGAGTGTGAGTTGATGGGGAAAATGGGCAGAATGAGATGGGTACAGGTAGGATCGAGAGCCTGCAGCCAGGGCCGGGCCGAGTACGAAAACCAGGCCAAATTCCAGGCCCTGGCACTGCTCTGCGACCTGGGTAAGTCCTGGGGCAGGGAATGGGAGGGGAGGAGGATGAGGGAAATGGGGAGGAGGGAGATGGGGTGGGGAGAGGGGTGAAGAGGTAAAGATCCTGGGGAGGAGAGGTGGGAGAGTAGGGGGATTGAGGGAGAGGAAGGGGGAAGGGAGGGTCGTTGCTAGTCCTTCTCTCGCCCCCTCCCCCTCTCTACCCCCTCCATATCCACCCTCACACCCACCCTCTATGCACCCTCCCTCTCTGCCCCATCCTCCTCTATTCCCCTCCCTCTCTACCCCCCTCCCTCTCCCGCTCTATCTCCCTCCCCCTCCCCTCCCCCTCCACCTCCCTATCTGCCCACCCTCTTTGTTCCCCTCCCTCTCTCCTCCCCTCCCCTCCCGCTCCCTCTCTACCCCCTCCCTCTCTAGGGACTAAAGAGGTAGGGTGAAGAGGAGGGGGAGGGAGTGCTAGGGGTGAGGAGAAATGAGCCGCGCCTGTGCAGTTGGGGGGCATGCGTGAGTGGTGCAATATTGCGTTGGGGAACAGGTTGCGTTGGGGGAATGGGTGAATGGTGGAATCTTGCGTTGGAGAAGCAGACCCAACTCCACTTGGTCTAGTCTATATTACTAAAAGCCTGATCTTGACCGCTTTTGGTTCGCTGTGCTGTGATTTCTGAGAGAACGCCGCCACCTATGGCCGTCATTTTTGGCCACCTCGCTCAGATCCTCCCTCCACCTTCCTGGACCGGAGGATATTTCCCATCGATGAAATATCAGAGAGATATTAATGTTTTGTTACAAAAATTGCCATTCTCTCTGCGGCCCCTGCCGGTGGGAGGGGGGAGGGACTATAAATCCCAGATTTGACATGAAAATTAAGGGACAGAAGTTTAGGGGTAACGTGAGGGGGAACTTCTTTACTCAGAGGGTGGTGGCTGTGTGGAATGAGCTTCCAGCAGAGGTGGTGGAGGCAGGATCGATTTTAACATTTAAAAGTAAAGTGGATAGGTATATGGACGTGAAGGGAATGGAGGGGTATGGTCTGAGTGCAGGTAGATGGGACTAGGGGAAAACAAATGGTCGGCACGGACTGGAAGGGCCGAGAGGGCCTGTCTCCGTGCTGTAATTGTTATATGGTTATTGCAAGATGGAGGAAGCCAGAGGGTCACGTCTCTCTGAGCTCTGAATAACACTGAACACATGTTTATTCAACTGTGAGTGCCCTTAATGTGGATTGAAAATGAAAATATGGTTGGTTTGAAGTAAAAAGGCACTGCCTGCAAATGGTTGTTTGGGGGGTTTGGGTTGAAGTGAAAAGACATTGCCTGCAAATGGTGGCTTGGGTGCTTTGGGTTGAAGTGAAAAGGCACTACTGCAAATGGTGGCTTGGGTACTTTGGCTTGAAGTGAAAAGGCACTACTGCAAATGGTGGCTTGGGTGCTTTGGGTTGAAGTTAAAAGGCACTACTGCAAATGGTAGCTTGGGTGTTTTGTGTTGAAGTTAAAAGGCACTACTGTAAATGCTTTGGGTTGAAGTTAAAAGGCACTACTGCAAATGGTGGCTTGGGTGCTCAGTCCCCGTCCGCTCAGCAGATGCAGAGGATTCTTCCCATCAATGAAAAATAAAAGTGTTATTAGTGTTTAAAAAATCTCTCTCCTGTCAATCACGCCATGAAGGCCACACCTTTTCCGGAGGGAGGAGAAGGGGTTATAAAACCCGGAAGTGTGGGTGTGGCTCAGTCTCTGCATGATGGGGGAGGGAGAGGTCACGACTGTCTGAGCTGTGAATCAACTGAACACACTGAATGTCTACTGAACTGTGAGTTTTGTGTTTTGTGTGGTTTTATTGTGGTTTCACCCGGCTTGAAATGGTATGAAACTGCATTTGAATGTGGTGGCCTTGCACGCTGCATGAAATGGTATGAAGCTGCATTTGAATTTGGTGGCCTTGCACCCTGCTTGAAGTGGAATGAAACTGCGCTTGAATTTGGTGGCCTTGCACCCTGCTGAAAGTGGCATGAAACTGCACTTGATTTGGTGGCCTTGAATCCAGCTTGAAGTGGTAGGAAACTGCACTTGAATTCAATGGCCTTGCACCCTGCTTGAAATGGAATTTCAAGGAATATCCATGAGTCAACTGCCAGCCCACCAGCCATGAGTGAGCTGCCAGCACATCAGGGTTGAGGGACTGAGCTGCCACCCCAAGAACGCATACCAGTGCTCCAGAAAGCCCCCCCACAGGCCACCAATACTGGAATTGGTGGAGAGGTGGAATATTGTTATCATATGACCTAACGGGTCTCACTTAGTCTAGTATTTACTAAAAATGGGGCAATTAAAGTATTTCTTGCTACAGCTTAACATGCCTGCAAACAGAGTACTCATGGATAACATAATAAATAAAAAACAGTCAATAAATTCTAAACCCCCATATTATTGCAAAAAGCCCAAAGTCTTTAGCATGACCAAGACCGTTCATAGCTCACAAGTTAGTGTTGTGTTGTGTTCAATAGCCTGATGGTTGCTGGGAAGAAGGTCAGTGCGTGTGATGGGCTGGTCCACCACTTTTTGTGCTCAATGCTTATGATAGCCAGCATGGGCTCAGTGGGCTAAAGGGCCATGTCACACCATGACTACGAATTTGTTTTCAAAATTTTCACCGGGCAGCACGGTGATGTAACAGTAGAGTTGCTGCCTTATAGCACTTGCAGTGCCGGAGACCCGGGTTCGATCCCGACTACAGGTGCTGTTTGTGTGGAGTTTGTGTGGAGTCCTTGTGACTGCGTGGGATTTCTCCGAGATCTTCAGTTTCGTCCCACACTCCAAAATGGAGTCAATTATTAAAGAGGTAATAATGGGGCATTTGGTTAGCAGTAAAAGGATTAGTCCAAGTCAGCATGGATTTATGAAAGGAAAATCATGTTTGACTAATCTTCTGGAATTTTTTGAGGATGGCAGATGGAGTTTAATGCTGATAAGTGTGAAGTGCTACATCTTGGCAGGACAAATCAAAATAGGACGTACATGGTAAATGGTAGGGAATTGAGGAATGCTGTGGAACAGAGGGATCTAGGAATAACTGTGCATAGTTCCCTGAAGGCGGAATCGCATGTAGATAGGGTGGTAAAGAAAGCCTTTGGTGTGCTGGCCTTTATAAATCAGAGCATTGAATATAGGAGTAGGGAAGTAATGTTAAAATTGTACAAGGCATTGGTAAGACCAATTCTGGAGTATGGTGTACAATTTTGGTTGCCTAGTTATAGGAAGGATGTCAACAAAATAGAGAGAGTACAGAGGAGATTTACTAGAATGTTGCCAGGGTTCCAGCAACTATGTTACAGAGAAAGGTTGAACAAGTTAGGTCTTTATTCTTTGGAGCGCAGAAGGTTAAGGGGTGACTTGATTGCGGTCTTTAAAATGATGAAAGGGATAGACAGAGTTGACGTGGATAAGCTTTTCCCATTGAGGGTAGGGAAGATTCAAACAAGAGGGCATGACATGAGAATTAAGGGACAGAAGTTTAGGGGTAACGTGAGGGGGAACTTCTTTACTCAGAGGGTGGTGGCTGTGTGGAATGAGCTTCCAGCAGAGGTGGTGGAGGCAGGATCGATTTTAACATTTAAAAGTAAAGTGGATAGGTATATGGACGTGAAGGGAATGGAGGGGTATGGTCTGAGTGCAGGTAGATGGGACTAGGGGAAAACAAATGGTCGGCACGGACTGGAAGGGCCGAGAGGGCCTGTCTCCGTGCTGTAATTGTTATATGGTTATATGGTTATATGGTTATATGGTTATATGTGACAAGTAAAATGGATGAAGGGGTGCCAGTGGATGTAGTGTATCTAGACTTTCCGGTGGCGCTATGGAGGTCTAGAGAGCAACGCCAGCCAGCTCCTTGGAAAAAACGTTGAAAAATCGAGGAGAAAGCGACCTACCTGTTGCTTCTGTACCAATTGCCGTGAGTGACGTCATCAGGCGCGCGACTTACTATGTATACACAGCGTAGCCCCCTCACGGATAAACCGAAAAGTCGTGTTACTAGGCAGAAACCGGTGGAACAAGAAAAAGGCCCGATTGAAACCTCGGGCGCAGCTAGGACGCTATCCCAAGAAGATGTGTCGAAAAAAACGATGAAAAAATCGGAAGGTGGAGATCTTAAAACTTTTATTGCAAGTGAAATTGTTGAAAAGGAGGAACTAAAGAGTGAACGTGCAAAAATGAATGAAGAATTGAAGATGAATTTTGGGGAAGAAATAAAAAAAATCAAGGAGGAAATGAAGGACTTAAAGCTTGAAATTAATATCACGGCTATGAATACATCGGATAAACTGAAGAAAGAAATTGCAGAAATACTGACTGAACAAGTTGCAAGTATGACAAACGGGACAAATGTTAAAAGTGACAACTGATCTTGAAGAAAGGCTGAATCCTGTGGAGGAAGCACTGAATCAACAGACGGCTGCCATAAAGGGCCTTGAAGAACTAGCCGAAACAAGTGCTCAGGCTACGGCAAAACTTATCACAGAAAACCAACATCTAACTGAACTACTGGGCAAAATAACTGAGAAATGTACTGAATTGGAAGGTCGCCAGAGAAGACAGAACCTAAGAATTGCAGGTATTCCAGAAGGGAAAGAGGCGGATCAAGATCCCCGAGAATTTACTGCAAATTTACTGCAAAAAGTTTTATCTCTGGATCAAAAGCCAGAGATAAGCTCGAGCACACAGAGTGATGAGACGCCAGACAAGACAAGGTGCTCCCCCAAGACAAATGATAATAAAAATTCAGTACGACTATGTCCTGGAGGAGATAATGCAAAAAATTACAAGAAACAGAAATCTTACATTTGAAGGAAACGGGATCAGTATCTATCGAGACTACCCAGCAGTGGTCTCCAGGAAAAGAAAAACCTTTAATAAGACCAAAAGAATCTTGAGGGAAGTGAAGAACTTGAAATATGGTCTGAGGTATCCAGCTACCCTAAGAGTCACCTACAATCAGAATGAACACTTTTTCACCAACCCTGTGGAGGCACTGGACTTTGCCCAGATGATTAAGGCTCGAGAGGAAGCTTGAATAATACTTTTTAAACTGAACTTCATCATTGAATAAACTGACTTTGCGGGACTGGATGGAACTAAAGTCGTGTCTAAGGAAGCTGGAGAAAGATGTGGATCAGAAACTCTCCCATGGATACTAATAATTAGTATAACTGCACTACTAATACAAATAACTAATAAATACTAAAACTATAGTGTGGTATTTTTACTAATCAGAGCTAATAATTATCACTAATGACTAATACTTACCTATAATTGAATGTTTAGAGTCAAATATAGAGTTTGATTTCATTTGCCCTCCTTGGAAACCCTTTTTTTCTTTTTTAATTAATTTTTATTCTTACTTTTCTTTCTTCCTTTTTTCCGTTTTTTAATTATATTCTTAAATAAGTTTTAAATATATGTATCCTCACATTCCTGATTATTGGAACCCGAATATTTTAAAATCCAATATCCCCGATAAAATACTGCTATGGAATAAAAATTTCAAGAAACCAAGGAGCTGGTTAAGTTGGTAACATCAACTACGGAAGTCGGTAGATGGTTAGCCATGCTAGTATGGCTAGCACTAACTACACTAATACTAGATGTAGTTTTTTCCTTCTTTGTGCACATTATTAATTTCTTAATCTATCCTCTTTTTTCTTCTATTATAACCTATCGTTATTATTTTCGGTTTGAATGGAGTTACAAATTGGATCAAAGGAGATATACACATGAGAAACATTCAAGGGTCTTAAAATTCATCTATTTGGAGTTCGGGTGTAAGGTCGGGTCTGTCGAACTGAACCATTGGCTCTATTATAGACCTCCATAGACAAAAGATGCAAGATTTAAAAATGAATGAGGGGAATGAAGGAATAACGTTTTGCAGCTGGAATGTTAAAGGTATGAATGAACCAATTAAGAGAGTAAAGTACTAGCACATTTAAAATCAATTAAAGCTGATGTAATTTTTATTCAAGAAACACACTTAAAAAAAGATGCCGAGCATAGGCTGAAAGCTAAATGGATAGATAAAACGTATCATTCTTCTTTTACACACAAATCCAGATGCGTAGCAATATTATTTTGTAAAGGCACTTTATTTAAACATACATCAACTATAACTGACAGTGATGGTAGATACATTATTGTAATAGGAGAATTAAATGCACAAAAAATGATTTTTGTTCTTGTTTATGGACCAAACTTTGATAGTCCACTATTCTTTAAGAAAATATTTAATAACATCCCGGAAATAGCACAACATAACTGAATAATTGGAGGAGATTTAAATTGTACACTAGACTCATATTTAGATAGATCCACAAGACAAAGGAAAACCAAATCCCATTCCAGTGACTTATTAAATGCATACATGGATACTACTAATATTAAAGATGTTTGGAGAGTAGAAAATCCAACTGGACGAGAATATTCATTTTACTCACCTCTACATAAAACCTATTCAAGAATAGATTATTTTTTGGTAGACTCTAAACTCATATCACTTACTTACAATTCAAAATACCATAATATTACAATCTCAGATCACGCACCTTTAACATTTATGATTAAAATAAATGGTAAAACGGAAAAACAGGGACAATGGAGATTCAACCCACAAATTTTAAAAGACAAAGTAACTCAGGAATATATTATAGAACAGATCAAGATTTTCTTTGAAATAAATGATAAACCGGAAATATCTTCTTCCCTATTATGGGAAACTTTAAAAGCATATGCCCATGGAATTTTGATTTCTTCTCAAGCATTTTATAAACCATATAACCATATAACAATTACAGCACGGAAACAGGCCATCTTGGCCCTTCCAGTCCGTGCCGACCATTTGTTTTCCCCTAGTCCCATCTACCTGCACTCAGACCATACCCCTCCATTCCCTTCACGTCCAATATACCTATCCACTTTACTCTTAAATGTTAAAATCGATCCTGCCTCCACCACTTCTGCTGGAAGCTGATTCCACACAGCCACCACCCTCTGAGTAAAGAAGTTCCCCCTCACGTTACCCCGAAACCTATGTCCCTTAATTCTCATGTCATGCCCTCTTGTTTGAATCTTCCCTACCCTCAATGGGAAAAACGTATCCACGTCAAAGAGATAATAAAGAGAATCGGAGGGAACAACAGGAATTGGAAAAGGAGATTAAACAATTAGACACAGAATGCTGCTAATCCATCCATAACAAAACATAACAAAATCGCTGCACTGAAATATAAATTAAATAAAATATACTCAGATCAAGTTGTAAAACTCTATCAATACACTAAACAATTACAATTTGAATTTGGAGATAAACCTCAAAAATTATTGGCTCGTCAATTACTGAAAATGGAGGGAGAAAAAAAATCCATGGGATTAAATCATACAATGGCGAACCATTAGTACAACCCAAAGATATTAATGAGAGATTTTTGCAATATTATAAAAATTTATATTCAGCTAAAACGACAGAAAACAGGATAGGAATAGAAGCATTTAAAAAAAAATGTAATCTAAATAGGTTGGATTCACAAAATAGAAAATCACTAAATGCTGAAATATCAGTAAAAGAAATCGAAAAATCTATCAGATCATTAAAAAAGGTAAAACACCGGAACCAGATGGTATTGGTTCGGAATTATATAAAACATTTTATGATCTGATTGCACCACGTTTGAAGATACTCTATGAATACATCTATACCCACCAGAAACTACCAGAAACGTTAAATTAATCTATTATAACACTTATACCTAAAATAGACAAAGATCTGGATGACCCAGGATCATATAGAGCTATAGCTCTTTTAAATACTGATCAAAAGATACTAACCAAAATATTAGCACAAAGACTAAGCACAGTTATTAATAAATTAATTCACCCGGATCAAACAGGATTTATACCAAAACAATATTCCTCATATAACCTGAGACGATTATTCAATATTATATATTCGAAAAGAGGTATTAATAAAGACCTAGTTATATCGTTAGATGTGGAGAAAGCCTTTGACCAGGTAGAATGGTCTTACCTGTTTTCGGTTATGGAAACTTTTAAGTTGGGAGAGAAGTTTATTACTTGGGTTAAATTATTATACACTAATCCAACAGCCAGAATACTAACAAATCAAATGCTATCAACTAAATTTAATTTATTCCGAGGCTGCAGACAAGGTTGTCCTTTATCCCCGCTATTGTTTGCACTTGCAATAGAACCATTAGCTCAACGTGTGAGATTACATCCTGAAATATATGGGTATGACGCCAGAGATACTGAAAATAAAATCTCCTAATATGCGGATGATGTATTACCTTATATTACAAAGCCGGAAATTAGTATTCCAAATTTACTAAAATTAATAACTGAATTTGGATTATTTTCAGGATATAGTATTAATTGGAATAAAAATGAACTTATGTCAATAATGGTAAATAACTTACATATACTACAACAATTTCCTTTTAAGATAGCAAATGAAAAAATCAAATATCTTGGAATTTATGTAACAAATATATTCGATTCTTTATTTAAATCCAATTTTCCACTTTTATTGAAAAAATTAAATAAGAATATTTTATATTGGAAAACATTACCTATTTCAATGCTAGGTAGAATTAACGCAATGAAAATGATTTTTCTCCCGCAATTACTATATCTCGTCCAATTGATTCCGATATAGCTTCCAAAAAATTTCTTTAAGAAAGTTGATTCTATAGTCACCAACCTTATCTGGGATTATAAGAGCCATAGACTAAATAAAAAACATTTATGTAAATCAAAAACTTTGTTTTATTACTGGGCAGTTAATATTAAAATATGAATTTTTTAAATGGAAAAACAAAATTGTTTGCCTTTTGAAATCAGCTCGATTTTATTCACTAATGTTAAACTAGGTAAGAAAATCTATAGTGAAAATCCTATAATAGAAAGTGGGATACGAATCTGGAAACAAATAAAGAAAACATTAAAATTGAAATGTATACCACTAGCCCTTACCATTGTAAATAACGTCACATTTAAACCTTCAATCATGGACAAAGGTTTTTTACAATGGAAAAACTATGGAATTAATAAGATGGGCGATCTCTATAGGGAAAACTCCTTTATGTCATTTCAAGAATTACAACAAATTTATGGATTACATTCAAAAGATTACTTTAAATATTTACAAATTAGAGACTATGTAAAAGCAAACACACAAGAAATCAGAAATAGAAAGACAGAAATTTTAGATGAATGTCTAAATAAACACCCGAACACAGAAAAATTGATATCATATATTTATAACATTTTATTGGAAAACGATGTCCCAATGACAGAAATATATAGGCAATCATGGGAAAACGAATTAGGTCAATTAATCAGACTAGAAGTATGGGATGAAAGTTTACAACATATTCACCATTGTTCATTAAATGCTAGACACTCTCTTATACAATTTAAAATATTACATAGATTACATTATTCAAAATCCAAATTACATAGTATTTTTTCAAATGTATCTGCCATATGAGCTTCCAGCAGAAGTGGTGGAGGCAGGATCGATTTTTACATTTCAAAGTAAAGTGGATAGGTATATGGATGGGAAGGGAATGGAGGGGTATGGTTTGAGTGCAGGTAGATGGGACTAGGGGAAAACAAATGGTCGGCACGGACTGGAAGGGCCGAGAGGGCCTGTTTCTGTGCTGTAATTGTTATATGTTTTATGTGATAAATCTCAGCACTTAGAAGCTAACTTAACGCACTCATTTACAACTTGTATAAAAATTACTAAATTTTGGACAGAAATATTTAAGATAATTTCGAATGTTGTTAATATGAATCTGATCCCTGACTCAAAATTAATAATATTGGGAATATTAGAAACAGATCAACTAATAACAACGAATCAAAGAATTTTTATTGATTACAGTTTAATAATTGGGAAAAAAATTAATATTGAAATTCTGGAAAGGTCCTACATCCCCCACAACCAAAATGTGGATTACAGGAATGTCGGAGACACTTCATCTGGAAAGATTAAGACTTATCCTACTGGACAAGTTGGATCTTTTCAGAGGGATATGGTCTCCATTTATTGAATATTTAAAGGGTCAAAATGGCTCGGTGCGAGAGCCTGACTGAAGCCTGAATAAAGAAATGGATGAAGAATCATATATAACAAATCATGGATATATCTCCAATGATGGATAACCTGTTTAACATTCCACTCGTTTTTTTTTTTGATTTTCTATTTTACTTTATTTTTCTCTATTTTTTCCTATCTGCAATTTAAAACAAAATGTATAGAAATACAAATAAGACATAATTGTTAATATTAATAATATTACAAATGTATGTGACAAGTATATTCTTTCAATATGTACTTACGTCTAATAAAAATATTTAACAAAAAAAAAGACTTTCAGAAAGCCTTTAATAAGGTCCCGCACGGGAGACTGGTGACTAAAATTAGAGCACATGGTATTGGGGGTAGGGTGTTGACATGGATAGAAAATTGGTTGGCAGACCGGAAGCAAAGATGGCAGGCAGTGGTGAGTGGAGTGCAGCAAGGCTCGGTGTTTGGGCCACAACTGTTTACCATATATATTAATGATTTGGAAGAGGGAATTAGGAGCAACACTAGCAAGTTTGCAGATGACACAAAGCTGGGTGGCAGTGTGAACTGTGAAGAGGATGTTAGGAGGTTGCAGGGTGACCTGGACAGGTTGAGTGAGTGGGCAGACACGTGGCAGATGCAGTATAATGTAGATAAATGTGAGGTTATCCACTTTGGCGGCAAAAACAAGGGGGAAGATTATTATCTCAATGGGGTTAGGTTAGGTAAGGGGGAGGTACAGCGAGACCTGGGTGTCCTTCTACACCGGTCACTGAAAGTTGGCGTGCAGGTACAGCAGGCAGTGAAGAAAGCTAATGGAATGTTGGCCTTCATAACAAGAGGATTTCAGTAGAGGAGCAGTGAGGTTTTTCTGCAGTTGTATAAGGCTCTGGTAAGAACACATCTGGAGTATTGCGTATAGTTTTGGTCTCCTAATTTGAGGAAGGACATCCTTGTGATTGAGGCAGTGCAGCGTAGGATCACGAGATTGATCCCTGGGAGGGCAGGACTGTCATATGAGGAAAGATTGAAAAGACTAGGCTTGTATTCACTGGAGTTTAGAAGGATGATGGGGAATCTTATAGAAACATATAAAATTATAAAAGGACTGGACAAGCTAGATGCAGGAAAAATGTTCCCAATGTTGGGCGAGGCCAGAACCAGGGGCCACAGTCTTAGAATAAAGGGGACGCCATTCAAGACTGAGGTGAGAAAAAGCATTTTCACCCAGAGAGTTGTGAATTTGTGGAATTCCCTGCCACAGAGGGCAGTGGAGGCCAAATCACTGGATGAATTTAAGAGAGAGTTAGATAGAGCTCTAGGGGCTAGTGGAGTCAATGGATATGGGGAGAAGGCAGGCACGGGTTATTGATTGGGGACGATCAGCCATGATCGCAATGAATGGCGGTGCTGGCTTGAAGGGCCGAGTGGCCTCCTCCTGCATCCTATTTTCTATGTTTCTATGTACTGGTATGTAGGTCAATTGGCTTGGTGTATGTGCAAATTGTCCCAAGTGTGTGTAGGATAGTGTTAATCTGGGGGGGATCACTGGTCAGCACGGACACCATAGTCCCCACCAGACTTGCTGAGAAGCTGCTGGAACTGGGACTGAACACTCCCCTGTGTGCCTGGGCCCTGGACCTTCTCACCACCTGGCCCCAGGTGGTCAAGATGGGGAGACATACATCCAACAGCCTCACCCTGGGCACAGAATCCCCCCAGGGTTGTGTCCTCAGCCCCCTACTGCATTGCCTGTACACACATGACTGTGTGGCCAGGTTCAGCTCCAACTCCATCATCAAGTTTGCTGATGACACTGCAGTGTCTGATCTCCGATAACGGTGAGAAGGCCTACCAGGAGGAGGTGGCTGACCTGGCACTCTGGTGTCAGGACAACAGCCTCCCCTTGAATGTCACTAAAACTAAGGAGCTGATCGTGGACTTTAGAAAGACTCAACATCCGAGGATGTACACACCACTGAAGATAAATGGGACTACTGTGGACAGGGTGAGCAGCTTTAAATACCTGGGAGGATCTGACATGGACATCACACGCTCCTGCACTGGTGAGCATCACCAGGCAGCTGAGGAAATACAGAGTCACTCTGAGGATCCTTCAGTCCTTCTACTCTGGTGCTGTAGAAAGTATCCTGACCGGAAACATCTGGATCTGGTTTGGCAACAGCTCTGCCCAGTACAGGAAGGCTCTGCAGAGAGAAGTGTGTTCAGCCGAACGCACTATGGGAACCACACACCCACCCCTGCAGGGCCTGTACACCAGGAGGTGCAGATCGACAGCCAGCAACATTATGGGGGACCCCTACCACCCCAGCAATGGACTGTACCAGCTGCTGTGGTCAGGCTGCTGTCTCGCTGCAAAAAACAGAGAGGATGAGACGTAGTTTCTTCCCACGGGCCATCAGGACCGTAAACTCTGATCTCATCAGGGCGTAAACACTGTTGTGTCTTTTTTTTAAATGTAAATACTGGTTCTGCTCTGTTCTGTTGTTCTGCTGTTTTTGCACAATCCCGCAGACATTGCCGCTTTCATTACACTGTACATCTTGTATGTGTATATGACAAATAAAGTTGACTTGATTTGACTTGACTGCCTGTTTCTACACTGTATTTCTAAACTAAACTAAACCAGGTTTTTTGAACCAGATGTCGGATTCTTAGCTGAGAGAGAAACTAAGCTCTAGGTCATACCTGTATGTGATCCTTACTTCAGTGCCTGGCTCATCCCTCTCCCAGATCAGAGCCACCTTGTTGGGGGACTGGTTAGCATGACGATCTAAACAGTTTACTGAGAATAAATGCACGTTAGCAATAGACCATCAGAGGCAGCATCTTAATCACAAACATTAAAAATAAACAAATGACCAAACAAAATCTGGCACCTAACCAATGCTATTATGAGGAATGATGACCTAAAGCTTACTCAAAGAAATATATTAGAAAGAAGGTCCTAAAGAGGAGAGGAAGGTGAATTTGAGGATTGTTCCTAACCCAAACTTGCACCCATCCATATTCTCCAGAGATTCTACCTGACCCGCTGAGTTACTCCAGCATTGTGTGAAACGTCACCCATCCATGTTCTCCAGAGATGCTGCCTGACCCGCTGAGTTACTCCAGCACTCTGTGAAACTTCACCTACCCATGTTCTCCACAGATGCTGCCTGACCTGCTGAGCTACTCAAGCATTTTTGTTCTACCATTAATTTTAATGCTGAAAGTTACAAATAAATATTTGTAACATCAGAACTTGAAAGAATGTAAGAACAATGAAAAACATGTTGAAGGATGCAAATATAAATATTAATTTCCGAAAACCTTCAGCTGTTCAAGCAGTTTCTTCGTCTCGATTATACTGATGCTGATTTCAGCAGGAATTATTCTTATTTGAAAGGCATCCAATCAACGCACTGTTCCTATCCCATTTCGTGATTTAGAGATGTAACGCTGAGGCTCTATAAGGTGCTGGTCAGGCCGCATTTGGAGGACTGTGAGCAAATGTTGGCCCTATATCTGAGGAAGGATGTGCTAGTTCTGGAGAGGGTCCAGAGGAGGTTTACAAGAATGATCCCAGGAATGAGTGGGATAGCATATGATGAGCGTTTGTCAGCACTGGGCCTGTACTCGCTGGAGTTTAGAGGTTGAGGGGGTCCTCACTGAAACATATAGAGTAATGAAAGGCATAGACAGAGTGGATGTGGAAAGGATGTTTCCACTGGTCGGAGGGTCTCGGACCAGAGGACATAGTCTCAGAATTAAAGGGCACTTTTTTAGAAAGGTGAGGAGGAACTTTAGTCAGAGGGGAATTAATCTGTGGAACTCAATGCCACAGAGGGCTGTGGAGGCCAAGTCAGTGGATATTCTTAAGGCATAGATAGCCAAATTCTTGATTAGAACGGGTGTCGGGGTTATGGGAAGAAGGCAGGAAAACGGGATTAAGGGGCAGAGATCAGCCATGATTGAATAGTGGAGAATAATAGATTTGATGGACTGAATGATCTGGTTTTACTCCTATAACACTGAAGGTCAGGCATCATCTCTGGAGAACATGGATAGGCAACGTTTCGGGTTGAGACCCTTCTTCAGACTGATCGTAGTAGGAGGGAAGAAAGCTGGAAGAGAGGTGGGGGTGGGAGAAAGCCTGGCGAGCCATAGGTGGATACAGATGAGGGGAGGTTGATGGGCCAAGGGCAGACAATGTGGGAAATGGGGATAGAGATTAAAGCAGCATGAAGGGTGAAGCCAAAGTAAGGAACAGAGGTGGACGTGGGAAGGGGGAAATGAGTGCACACCCAGGTGGGGCACAGAGAAGAGAGGGTGAAAAAAAGAAAGTAAGGAATAGTGGAAATGTCCAACATTAGAGGGCACAGCTAATAACATGAGAGGGGGAAAGTTTAATGGAGATGAGCAGGGCACATCAGAGAGAGTAGGGTGCCTGGAACGTGCTGTCGGGCATGGTGGTGGAAGCAGATACAATAGTGGTGTTTGAGTGGCTTTTAGATAGGCACATGGAAGTGCAGGGAATAGAGGGATGTAGATCATCTACGAGCAGATGAGATCAGTTTAACGGCATCATGCCCGGCACAAACATTGTGGGCCGAAGGGCCTGTTCCTGTACTTTCCTATGTTCTATTATTGGGCTACTAGAGATTACAGAGATAGGCAAGTTCTCGAGGGATATGGGTCAAACGTTGGCAAATGGGACTAGCTTAGAAGGGACATTTGGGTCGGCATGGACGAGTCGGGCCAAAAAGATAGGCTGAGCACGAAGTTGAACATGTTAAGATATTCAAGTCCAGAGGTTAATATAGAACATGTGAAAAATAATTATGTGTACAGGGAAATTCAGGAGAAGCTATAGAAGTGGATACAATTATGACTTTTCAAAGGCATTTGGTCAGATATAGGAAATGTTTGGGAAGGAACAGCACATGCAGGTTTGAACCAAAGGTAGACACAAAATGCTGGAGTAACTCAGTGAGACAGGCAGCATCACTGCAGAGAAGGGATGAGTGATGTTTCGGGTCGAGGCGTTTCTTCAGAATAGTCAGGGGAAAGGGAAACAAGAGACAATAAACAATAGGTTCAGGAGTAGGCCATTCGGCCCTTCGAGCCAGCACCACCATTCAATGTGATCATGGCTGATCATCCCCAATCTGTACCCCGTTCCGGCCTTCTCCCCCCTATCCACTGACTCAGCTATCTTTAAGAGCCCTATCTAACTCTCTCTTGAAAGTATCCAGAGAACCGGCCTCCACCGCCCTCTGAGGCAGAGAATTCCACAGACTCACAACTCTCTGTGATAAAAAGTGTTTCCTTGTCTCCGTTCTAAATGGCTTACCCCTTATTCTTAAACTGGTTCTGAACTCATCGGGAACATGATTCCTGCCTCTAGCGTGTCCAAACATAGACAGTGATGTAGAGAGATATAGAACAAATGAATGAAAGATATGCAAAAAAGTAATGTTGATAAAGGAAACAGGCCATTGTTAACTGCTAGGTGAGAACGAGAAGCTGGTGCGACTTGGGTGGGGGAGGGATGTAGAGAGAGGGGATGCAGGGATTACTTGAAGTTAGAGAAATCAAATTCATACCTGGGCTGTAAGCTGCTCAAGCAAAATATGAGATGTTGTTCCTCCAATTTGAGTTTGGCCTCACTCTGACAATTGAGGAGGCCCAGGACAGAAAGGTCAGTGTGGGAATGGGAAGGGGAATTAAAGTGTTTAGCAACCGGGAGATCAGGTCGGTCCAGGCGGACTGAGCAATTGCAGAATATGTTTGGTCTCGCCGATGTATAAATGTCCACATATAGAACAACGGATACAGTATATGAGGTTGGAGGCGGTGTAAAAGGCCTGTCCCTCTTGAGAGACATTTTCGGTGACAGCCTGAAAAAAGGTTGTTGCGTCGTGGTCGGGTCCTGATGCGTGGTGACGCATGTAGTGACGCGCGGTGACTCCCTGTCACCTCTGGATTTTGGAATGTTCAAAATCCAGGGGCGACATCTGGGTGTCTCATCATGATTTTCCCAACACTGACGTCAAACTAATAGGTCTATAATTGCTAGGTTTATTCTTTGAACCCTTTTTAAACAATGGAACAACATGCGCAGTACGCCAATCCTCCGGCACTATTCCCGTTTCTAATGACATTTGAAATATTTCTGTCATAGCTCCTGCTATTTCTACACTAACTTCCCTCAATGTCCTAGGGAATATCCTGTCAGGACCTGGAGACTTATCCACTTTTATATTTTTCAAAAGTGTTAGTACTTCCTCCTCTTTGAATCTCATAGTTTCCATAGCTACTCTACTTTTTCCCCTTAACTCACAGAGTTCAATATCCTTCTCCTTGGTGAATACCGAAGAAAATAAATTGTTCAATATCTCCCCCATCTCTTTTGGCTCTGCAGATAGCTGTCCATTCTGGTTCTCTAATGGTCCAATGTTATCCCTCGTTATCTTTTTGCTATTAATATAGCTGTAGAAACCCTTTGGGTTTACTTTCACCTTTCTTGCCAAAGCAACCTCATATCTTCTTTTAGCCTTCCTAATTTCTTTCTTAAGATTCTTACGTCAGCGTGTATGTCATACAACTTGACGGTTTTACGGGTGTCAGTCACAAAAAATCGCAAAGTGGGACAGGCCCTTTAGTAACCTCTGACTCCACCTGAAAGGACTGGACAGAGTCGAGGGAGGAGGTAAAGGGACAGGTGTTGCATCTCCTGCAGTTGCAGGGGAAGGTACCTGGGGATGGGGGTGGTTTGGATGGGAAGGGATGAGCTAACTAGGGAGTTGTGGAGGGAATGGTCTCTGTGGAAGGCAGAAAGGGGTGGAGATGGGAAGATGTGACTCGTGGTGGGATCCTGTTGGAGGTGGCGAAAATGTTGGAGGATTATGTTTTGCATGCGACGGCTGATGGGGTGAAAGGTGAGGACTAGGGGGACTGTCTCGGGACTCGGACTCTGTCTCTGTTGCAATTGGGGGGTGGGGGAGCAAGAGCAGAGCTGCGGGATACAGAGGAGAGCAGCATGAGGGCCTAATCCATGATGGGCGAGGGGAACCCCCATTCCCTAAAGAATGAGAGAATGAGGATATCTCAGATGTTCTGATATGCAACACCTCATGTTGGGTGCAGATGCGGCGCAGACGGAAGAATTGGAAGCAGGGGATAGTCTTTGCAATTGTTTGGAGGGCTATGGGCCAAATACAGCAAATGGGACTAACCTAGTATGCCGACTTGGTGGGCTGAAGGGCCTGTTCCTGTAGTTTAGAGCTCTAGGCTTAGGTTTTGGTATATGTCAAATGCCCTCTGGGCAATGAAATGCTTTGTGTTGCATACTATCAAAACTGTGACTATATATAATTTTTCCTCTTTGACTCCAAGTGGAACAGGTCTGATGGGACAGCTCTGCAGAGAGCTGGCGTTGACCTGATGTGTCAGGATATGTAAGTCAATTAGAGCAGATGATACAGGCTGACTTAGGATCTGAGCAGCCAAATTTAGCATGTGCTCAGGTTTCTGAATGGTGATACCAGAGTGTGCACTGAGATGATTAAGTCTGCTCTGAGATCAGGAGTGGCTCAGTGCCAGATCAGCTGAGCAAGGACAGAGAAGGGAAGACTCCCACCGCTGTAAATGGGGAGAATCTGAAAAGATGTTAGACTGAAAATTCTTCTATTTAGTTTCTTCCTTTTCACACCACACTTATAACAGTAAAGGGAACAAATAGATTCTAAACAATGCCACAAAGTGCTAGAATAACTCAGCAGGTCAGGCAGCATCTCTGGCGAACATGGATAGATAACGTTTCAAGGTTGGGACTTGGCTGAAGGAGGGCCCTGACCCAAAACGTCACAAATCCATGGTCCCCAGAGATGCTGTCTGACCCGCTGAGTTACTCCAGCACTTTGTGTCTTTTTTTGTAAACCAGTATCTGCAGTCCCTTGTTTCTAAAACAATTATAAATCTGCTTTAAAGTCAACAGAAATTAAATGTAGGCTGAGATGATCACTTCTGTTTTCAGAACAACTGGTTCATTTATGAACAGTCTTTGGCTTATTAATTGTGCCAGCACCAGTGACCTTTAGTACACTTCTGCTTGTTCTCCAGTTCCCACCCCCTCTGTGATGTCCACATCCTGTTGGCGGTGGCTCAGTCAGCAGCTTGGCACATGATGATTGTGCATATCTTGGCAAATGATGATTGGGCAAAGCAAGGCAACACTTTATTTCTGCTGATTGACCTGAAACAAATTGTGGCCTTCAGCTGTGATCACAGATATGTTTTATAGCGCGTTGCATCATAAGGTCACTAGGGGCGCTGCATTGACGGCAGCCTCTGCCTACAGCCCGTTTGTTTTTCAATCTTTTTTTTAATTTTTGGTCAGTTTAGGTTCTGTTTTGGGGGGAATCTTTGACTTTTCGTTGTGGGGGAGGGAGGCAGGGTAAGGGGGAAACTGTTTCCCAGTCGCTTCCGGGTGGGAACGCGACTATTTCTCCGAGTCGCGTCCTAGCCCCCCCTCCTCACGGCCTACCACCTGGATTGGCACGGCCTTTCCTGCCGGGGACCGGGGACACGGACCGGAGCTGCAGCAGCGGCGGCGCGGCGCTGAATTCACCGCGGAGCGGGCGATGGCTACCTGGATCGCCGTCTGGAGCTCCGGAGCGTTGGGCCGTACTCCAACATCGTGGAACTGCGATTTGGGAGAGCTTCCAACGCGGGTGGCGCTGACCGTCATTGCGGAGTCCTGGGGCCCTTTGCCGAGGGCCGCCAGCGTTGTATCTCCACCCAGCGCGGCCTGCGGATTTTGTGAGCTGCGGACTCCGGTAGGAGGGGGCCGACTCGGAGGTCCAGGCCGCTGAGGAGGTCCCCCAGCCCCGACGTCAGACTTGCATCACCCCGGCGAGCAGGCCTGAACATCGGGCCGCCCGTAGCGGCGACTGCGGAGGGCTCGGGTGAATATTGGGGAACATTAGAGGAAGATGACTGACTTTGGTGCCTTCCCTCACAGTGGGAAACTTTGATTCTGCTGTGTGGGGATGTTTTATGTTGGACTCTATCGTGTGTTGTGTTCTTTATTTTATTGTATGGCTGTATTTCACTGTGCCAACTGGCACGTGACAAATAAATGTATCTTGTATCTTGTAGGAGATTGTTACATGAAGTAATTAGCCAAAATCTGCAGGCTTGGTTTAGGTTTATTATTGTCAAGTGTACTGAGGTAGAGTGAAAAGCAATCTAAACAGACCAGACACGCCATACACATACAAGCAGTTCAAATTCAAGTACAATAGATAGAGTAAAGGGGAAAATACAGAGTGCAGAATATATGTGCTACAGCATAAACAGTACAATGTCTTCAATGGTGTGGAGGTGAATAGGACAGTACCCTACCTTATGGGAGTGATTGTATCGTATGGTAGTAGATTCTTCCTTGCAAAGTGCACATAAGGACTTGCCACGCTCTGGTACCCAGAGAAGATGAATCAAGAACCAGAGGACATAGGTTTAAGGTGAGAGGAGAAAGATTTAGAGCAAAGGGGAAGATAAAGAGTGCACAAGATAGGCAGAAAAAGCTGGAGTAACTCATCGGGACAGGCAGCATCTCTGGAGAGAAGGAATGGGTGACGTTTTGAGTCGAGACCCTTCCTCAGACCCGAAACGTCCCCCATTTCTTTTCTCCAGAGATGCTGCCTGTCCCACTGCGTTACTGCAGCATTTTGTGTCTATCTTCGGGTTTAAACCAACATCTGCAGTCCATTCTATACAGCGTGCTCAATACAGATCTCGGCACTGTAGCGCGCCAGTTCCGCAGACATGTCATAGCGGATATCACAAAGCACCTTGCAGCCATGAAGTATAATCACTGCTCATGCAGCAAATTCTGCAGAGCAAGATCCCACAAGCAGAGAGAGAGACGATGACTTGACTTGAGGATTTTATAGAAACGTACAACATTCTTAAGGGGTTGGACAGGCTAGATGCAGGAGGATTGTTCCCGATGTTGGGGAAGTCCAGGACAAGGGGTCACAGTTTAAGGAAAAGGGGGAAATATTTTATGACCGAGATGAGAAAAAACTTTTTTCACACAGAGAGTGGTGACTCTCTGGAATTCTCTGCCACAGAAGGTAGTTGAGGCCAGTTCATTGGCTATATTTATGAGGGAGTTAGACGTGGCCCTTGTGGATAAGGGGATCAGGGGGTATGGAGAGAAGGCAGGAACGGAGTACAGATTGGGAATGTTCAGCCATGATCATATTGAATGGCGGTGCTGGCTCAAAGGGCCAAATGGCCCAACCTATGTTGACCGTCAGTTTTGCTGCAGATTCTACATAATAGAGGGCGGCACCAAAATGTCAGCCTGGATCTCGCTGGATATTCGCAGGCCCTTCACCTACAATGTCTGTGCCCAACACGATGCCTCGTCCATGCATCTCCATGCATCTCACCTTAAAGCTGTGCCCTTTAGTTTGGTTTAGAGATACAGCGCGGAATCAGGCCCTTCGGCCCAACAGGTCCGCACAGACCAGCGATTTCCCGTACGCTAACACTATCCTACACACACACGGGACAATTTACATTTAAACCAAGCCAATTAACTTACAAACCTGTACGACCTTGGAGTGTGGGAGGAAACCGAAGATCCACGCGGTCACGGGGAGAACGTATAAACTCTGTCCAGTGGTCGGGATCGAACCCGCGTCTTTGGCACTGAATGCACTGGAGGGCAGCAACTCTACTGCTGCAGCCCATCCTGGGAAAATGTTCTGACTGTCTACCATATCTATGCCTCTCATAATTTGATATACTAATTTTATAGTGTTACCATGCTGGGAAATGTACCCCCGTGAATCCACAGTGAACCATCATGCAACCTAAAGTGTTAAAATTGTGAAGACGTTATAGCTATAGCTAAAGATAATAGGTTTGATGAGAAGGTGATAAGATAATTTCCACATTGTACAATGAGGGGGACTGTGTGTCTCCATCTGTCTAGCTTTCACAAACCCATGAGTTATTGTTTAACCATATAACCATATAACAATTACAGAACAGAAACAGGCCCTCTCGGCCCTTCCAGTCCGTGCCGACCATTTGTTTTCCCCTAGTTCCATCTACCTGCACTCAGACCATACCTCTCCATTCCCTTCACGTCCATATACCTATCCACTTTACTTTTAAATGTTAAAATCGATCCTGCCTCCACCAATTCTGCTGGAAGCTCATTCCACACAGCCACCACCCTCTGAGTAAAGAAGTTCCCCCTCACGTTACCCCTAAACTTCTGTCCCTTAATTCTCATGTCATGCCCTCTTGTTTGAATCTTCCCTACCCTCAATGGGAAAAACTTATCCACGTTTAAAACCAATTCCAGTTTCATGGCCTCTAGGAATTTGGCTTTGCATTTATTTATCTTTGGGTTATGAAACTATCCATGCTCAAATTACTGAGCAGAAGGGCTGGAGGATCTCAATCATCAGGCAGTGTCTGTGGAGGGATTGGACAGGTGCCATTTTGCGTGGGAACCTCTCTCTCAGTGTCCACAGAGTTGTCCAGTGTTCTACACAGTTGATGCCTTCGGCCCACCTTGTCTCGCTCAATCAAGTTAGCCCCAGGCTTCTCTAAACCCGTCCTATCCATATATCTTTCCAAGCAGCCAGATGAGGTAGTTCTGTCTAATAAACAGTTAGACAGGTACATTGATAGGACAAGTTTGCAGTGATAGGGACCAAACGCAGGCAGGTGGGACTAGTGCAGCAAGGGCATGTTTAGTCGGTGTGGGGCAAGTTGGGCTGAAGGACCCGTTTCCACACTGTATCACTCCAATTGTAAACTGGCGACCCACTACCACTGCATCTACGGCACGCGAATTCCCGCTACTCTCCATGGCGGCTTCATTCTGTTCGCCGCTAATTTTTCAAACATTCGCGGCGACCATAATGAGGCCGTGACTAGTTCCGAGAATACGGGAGCTCCTCACAACATGAAGGCGACTCCCCGGCAACCACCCGCAACCACCCGGCAACATGTGGCGACCGCATAGTCTCCTGCAGTCGCCTAAAAAAGTTGCTTGTGGGACATGCCCATTCCTCCAGCATTCTGTGTCTGGCTGTCCTTTGGTGCATGGTCACCAACGTCCCTGGTGCTACGACCTAGCCAGGGTAGCTAATGGACATTAGTGGGAGGAAATTCCACACTCTGCACTAGACAGTGGTTTGGACAGGAGCAGTGAGGGTGTCACACAATTGGACAGGTGCAGAAGAGATTCATAGAAGGCAGAACAAAGAGAACAGCACAGGAACAGGCCAGGATAGGCTGGGACCTTTCTCTTTAGACTGTGGGAAGCTGAGGTCCCACATAACAGATTAGTATACAAACTTAAAGCACATGGTATTGGGGGTTCAGTATTGATGTGGAAAGAGAACTGGCTGGCAGACAGGAGCAAAGAGTAGGAGTAAACGGGTCCTTTTCAGAATGGCAGGCAGTGACCAGTGGGATATCACAAGGCTCAGTGCTGGGACCCCAGCTATTTACAATATATATTAATGATTTGGACGAGGGAATTGAATGCAACATCTCCAAGTTTGCGGATGACACGAAGCTGGGGGGCAGTGTTAGCTGTGAGGAGGATGCTAGGAGGCTGCAAGGTGACTTGGATAGGCTGGGTAAGTGGGCAAATGCATGGCAGGAGCAGTATAATGTGGATAAATGTGAGGTTATCCACTTTGGTGGCAGGAACAGGAAAGTAGACTATTATTTGAATGGTGGCCGATTAGGAAAAGGGGAGATGCAACGAGACCTGGGTGTCATGGTACACCAATCATTGAAAGTAGGCATGCAGGTGCAGCAGGCTGTGAAGAAAGCGAATGGTATGTTGGCATTCATATCAAAGGGATTTGAGTATAGGAGCAGGGAGGTTCTACTGCAGTTGTACATGGTCTTGGTGAGACCACAGTTTCGGTCTCCTAATCTGAGGAAAACACATTCTTGCCATAGAGGGAGTACAGAGAAGATTCACCAGACTGATTCCTTGGATGGCAGACTTTCATATGAAGAAAGACTGGATAGACTTGGCTTGTAGTCACTAGAATTTAGAAGATTGAGGGGGGATCTTATAGAAACTTACAAAATTCTTAAGGGGTTGGACAAGCAAGATGCAGGAAGATTGTTCCCGATGTTGGGGAAGTCCAGAACAAGGGGTCACAGTTTAAGGATAAGCGGGAAGTCTTTTAGGACCGAGATGAGAAAAACATTTTTCACACAGTGGTGAATCTGTGGAATTCTCTGCCGCAGAAGATAGTTGAGGCCAGTTCATTGGCTATATTTAAGAGTGAGTTGGATGTGGCCTTTGTGGCTAAAGGGATCAAGGGACATGGAGAGAAGACAGGTACGGGATACTGAGTTGAATGATCAGCCATGATCATATTGAATAGCGGTGCAGGTTCGAAGGGCCGAATGGCCTACTCATGCACCTATTTTCTATGTTTCTACGTTTCTTATTGAAGAGTATGAGATCAGAAGGGGCACTGATAAAGTGAACACTCACAGTCTTTTTCCCAGGGTAGAGGATTCCAAAACCAGACGACACAGGCTTAAGAGATTTAAGATGGACCTACCTCAGAGGCAACCTTTTCACTCAGAGGGTCGTCTATATTTGCACGTTGAATGAGTTGCCAGTGGAAGCTATAGAAGTGGATACAATTGCCCACATGGACAGATATATGGATATAAACAAAGACAATAGGTGCAGGAGGAGGCCATTCGGCCCTTCGAGTCAGCATCACTATTCAATATGATCATGGCTGATCATCTACAATCAGTACCCTGTTGCTGCTTTTTCCTCATACCCCTTGATTCCATTAGCACTTAGAGCTAAATCTAACTCTTTTTTGAAAACATCCAGTGAATCGGCCTCCACTGCCTTCTGTGGCGGAGAATTCCACAATTCTCTGGGTGAAAAACTTTTTCCTCATCTCAGTCCTAAATGGCCTACCCCTTATTCTTAAACTGTGACCCCTGGTTCTGGACTCCCCCCAACATGGGGAACATTTTTCCTGCATCTACCCTGTCCAAACCCTTAAGAATGTTATGTGTTTCTATAAGATCCCCTCTCATTCTTGTAAATTCCAGTGAATAGGTTTAGATGGATATGGGCCAAATGTCGGCAAATGGGAATGGTCCACAATGCCAACTTGGTCTGCGTGTTTGCATCGACCTGAGACAGAGTTGTGATATTGAGGGGTGCTGGATGCACACACACATGGAAGGGAGGGAATAGCAGCGGTTCAGCAGCAGCCGTGGTACCTGATACGTTGAGTTGCCCTCCCACAAACCAGGAGATGAAGCCTCTGCTGAAGTCACAGTCGTCGACCCGTTGGAAGGGCCGGTCCCAGGCGAGTCTCTCTTTGGCCACGGTGCCCCAGAAGCTGTCGGCGTTCTCCTTGGAGTAGTCCAGCAGCTCGGCGTACGATCTGACCCCGGGGAAGGAGCGCGACTCGGGCATGAAGGAGCTGATGTCGAGCGCTGAACTTGCGACGTGGAAGGGTCGGATGCGGCCAGGACTTGGGGCTTCGGGCACCCTGCGCTCTGTCACCCATGCTGCTGAAAGCAACCATGGCCTGACAGCGCTCCTCAGCACCCGGCTGCAACCCGCCACAGTCACCATGTCCCCCCGGGGAAGGGAAGCACTTCACTCCCCGACCAGAGCCTCCTCACGCTCCTTGCAAACACAGCCCGCACTGGGTGGAAGAGGAGGCGCCCAGTCTTGACGGGTGTCCAACCCAGAAGAGGAAACGGTGCAGCGAGAAGGCTGGGCTACAGAGGCCAGGCACAGCTTCAGCGGTTTGCAACATGACCGAGCTGCTGAAATGTGAGAAGTCCGACTCAAGCCTTGGAAATCCCCTCCCGGCCGGATCACAATGAGAGTGAGCTCACAAACACCTCCTGCAGCCCAGAGCGACGGAGACACAAGCTCCTGCAGATGCTGCTTTACAGAACAAGGCACAAAGTGCTGGAGGAACGCAGCGGTCCAGACAGAGGGTTTCAATTAGGAGAAGTCAGGAAAAGGGGGTTGAGAGGAAAAGATAGATCAACCATGATTGAATGGCGCAGTAGACTTCAAGAGAGGGTGTTTTATTGTCATGTGTCCCAGATAGAATAATGAAATTCAGCACAACAGAAAATGTAAACATGTGTAGGAAGGAAATGCAGATGCTGGTTTAAATCGAAGATAGACACAAAATGCTGGAGTGACTCAGCGGGTCAGGCAGCATCTGTGGAGAACATGGATAGGTGACGTTTCAGAGTGCTGGAGTAACTCAGCGGGTCAGGCAGCATCTGTGGATATAATAATCATAAAGTATAATAATCATCTATAATACAACAATATTTAAAAGACACTTGGACAGGTACATGAATAGGAAAGGTTTTGAGGGATATGGGCCAAATGCTGGCAAATGGGACTGGGTTTGACGTGGTATCTTGGTCAGCATGGACAAGTTGGGCCAAAGGGCCTGGTTCCTCGTTGTAAGGTTCTAACATTATGCCTCAAAATTAATAATCAGTAATATTAAGTAACCATAATAGTGCAAATCTGAGGTAAACAAATTAACACTTTCTCTGGCCAATATTTATTCCTGATGCAATATTTATGCAATATTTATTCCTGATGCAACGTCGCTGCTGCACTGGGGGCCTACCCACCTCACCGCCGCACCTGGGGCCTACCCACCTCGCCACCGCACCGGGCCTACCCACCTCACCGCCGCACCTGGGGCCTACCCACCTCACTGCCGCACCGGGCCTACCCACCTCACCGCCGCACCGGGCCGACCCACCTCGCCGCCACACCTGGGGCCTACCCACCTCGCCACCGCACCGGGCCTACCCACCTCGCCACCGCACTGGGGGCCTACCCGCCTCGCCACCGCACTGGGGGCCTACCCGCCTCGCCACCGCACTGGGGGCCTACCCACCTCACCGCCGCACCGGGCCTACCCACCTCACCGCCGCACCGGGCCTACCCACCTCACCGCCGCACCGGGCCTACCCAACTCGCCGCCACACCTAGGGCCTACCCACCTCGCCGTCGCACTGGGCCGACCCACCTCGCCACCACACCTCGGGCCTACCCACCTCGCCACCACGCCTGGAGCCTACCCACCTCGCCGCCACACTGGGCCGACCCACCTCGCCGCCGCACTGGGGGCCGACCCACCTCGCCACCGCACTGGGCCGACCCACCTCACCACCGCACTGGGGGCCTACCCACCTCACCGCCACACCTGGGGCCTACCCGCCTCGCCACCGCACTGGGGGCCGACCCACCTCGCCGCCGCACTGGGGGCCGACCCACCTCGCCACTGCACTGGGCCTACCCACCTCGCCGCCACACTGGGCCGACCCACCTCACCACCGCACTGGGGGCCTACCCGCCTCACCACCGCACTGGGGGCCTACCCGCCTCACCACCGCACTGGGGGCCGACCCACCTCACCACCGCACTGGGGGCCTACCCGCCTCACCACCGCACTGGGGGCCGACCCACCTCGCCACCGCACTGGGGGCCTACCCACCTCGCCGCCGCACCGGGCCGACCCACCTCGCCACCGCACCGGGCCGACCCACCTCGCCACCGCACTGGGGGCCTACCCACCTCACCGCCGCACCTGGGGCCTACCCGCCTCGCCACCACACCTGGAGCCTACCCACCCCGCCGCCACACTGGGAGCCACCACACCAGACCGTCAAACCTCGCCGCCCCACTGACCATTTGCCTACCGGGACCTCCCACGCTTTGCCAGCCGACCCTCACCACTCCACTGCCCTCCAGCAGCCCGCAGCCTTCGCCTTACCTGCAGCCTGGACTCAGCACCAGGCCTGAAGTTTCCACGCGGCAGATTTCCACTCCCCTGGGTTTGACTGTGCTGGGTCCTAATGCTAATTTCCCCAACCCTGGTAACCTCAGTGGCTGTTCCACTGGGTCTTCCCCATTCCCCTCAAACATAGAAACATAGAAAATATGTGCAGGAGGAGGCCATTCGGCCCTTCGAGCCAGCACCGCCATTCATTGTGATCATGGCTGATCGTCCGCTAACAATAACCCGTGCCTGCCTTCTCCCCATATCCCTTGACTCCACTAGCCCCTAAAGCTCTATCCATCTCTCTCTTAAATCCATCCAGTGATTTGACCTCCACTGCCCTCTGTGGCAGGGAAATCCATAAATTCACAACTCTCTGGGTAAAAAAGTTTTTTTCTCACCTCAGTCTTAAATGACCTCCCCTTTATTCTAAGTGTGGCCCCTGGTTCTGGACTCACCCAACATAACCATATAACCATATAACCATATAACAATTACAGCACGGAAACAGGCCCTCTTGGCCCTTCCAGTTCGTGCCGACCATTTGTTTTCCCCTAGTCCATCTACCTGCACTCAGACCATACCCCTCCATTCCCTTCACGTCCATATACCTATCCACTTTACTCTTAAATGTTAAAATCGATCCTGCCTCCACCACTTCTGCTGGAAGCTCATTCCACACACCCACCACCCTCTGAGTAAAGAAGTTCCCCCTCACGTTACCCCGAAACTTCTGTCCCTTAATTCTCATGTCATGCCCTCTTGTTTGAATCTTCCCTACCTCAATGGGAAAAAAAAACGTATCCACGTCAACTCTGTCTATCCCTTTCATCATTTTAAAGACCTCAATCAAGTCCCCCTTTAACCTTCTGCGCTCCAAAGAATAAAGACCTAACTTGTTCAACCTTTCTCTGTAACATAGTTGCTGGAACCCTGGCAACATTCTAGTAAATCTCCTCTGTACTCTCTCTATTTTGTTGACATCCTTCCTATAATTAGGCGACCAAAATTGTACACCATACTCCAGAATTGGTCTTACCAATGCCTTGTACAATTTTAACATTACTTCCCTAATCCTATATTCAATGCTCTGATTTATAAAGGCCAGCACACCAAAGGCTTTCTTTACCACCCTATCTACATGCGATTCCACATTCAGGGAACTATGCACAGTTATTGCTAGATCCCTCTGTTCCACAACATTCCTTAATTCCCTACCATTTACCATGTACGTCCTATTTTGATTTGTCCTGCCAAGATGTAGCACTTCACACTTATCAGCATTAAACTCCATCTGCCATCTTTCAGCCCACTTTTCCAAATGGCCCAAATCTCTCTGTAGACTTTGAAAATCTACTTCATTATCCACAACACCACCTATCTTAGTATCATCTGCATACTTACTTATCCAATTTTCCACCCCATCATCCAGATCATTGATGTACATGACAAACAACAGTGGACCCAACACAGATCCCTGAGGCACCCCATTGGTCACCGCTTCCAACCAGACAAACAGCCATCCACCATTACTCTCTGACATCTCCCATTCAGCCACTGTTGAATCCATCTTGCTACTCCGCCATTAACACCCAAAGATTGAACCTTCTGAACCAACCTTCCATGGGGAACCTTGTCAAAGGCCTTACTGAAATCCATATAGACAACATCCACTGCTTTACCCTCATCAATTTCCCTAGTTACCGCTTCAAAAAATTCAAGAAGGTTTGTCAAACATGACCTTCCAGGCACAAATCCATGTTGACTGTTCCTGATCAGACCCTGTTTATCCAGATGCTTATATATATTTATCTCTAAGTATCCTTTCCATTAATTTGCCCACCACTGACGTCAAACTAATAGGTCTATAATTGCTAGGTTTATTCTTTGAACCTTTTTAAACAATGGAACAACATGCGCAGTACGCCAATCCTCCGGCACTATTCCCGTTTCTAATGACATTTGAAATATTTCTGTCATAGCTCCTGCTATTTCTACACTAACTTCCCTCAATGTCCTAGGGAATATCCTGTCAGGACCTGGAGACTTATCCACTTTTATATTTTTCAAAAGTGTCAGTACTTCCTCCTCTTTGAATCTCATAGTTTTCATAGCTACTCTACTTTTTCCCCTTAACTCACAGAGTTCAATATCCTTCTCCTTGGTGAATACCGAAGAAAATAAATTGTTCAATATCTCCCCCATCTCTTTTGGCTCTGCAGATAGCTGTCCATTTGATTCTCTAATGGTCCAATTTTATCCCTCGTGTTGTCTGTTTATTACGAAGTGAACCTGTTTGTTTAGTTATAAGTTTGCCTTTTTCAAGCAGATTTGATTCAGATTTGAATCAGATTTTGCAATATAATTGTCAATAAGGAACAATTCTTTAAGAAATATTTCCCAACTCCCAACTACTATCTTTTAGAGCTAGTTGCAAAATTTGATCCATTTTTACTGGCTCATATCAATCGGTATGGAAACTACGGAGCAGGAAATCCCTCTTATTTGTCAAAAATTGTATGTGAGAAAATAATTCAACTCATGGCAAAAAAGTTAAGGATGCAATTCTGGCTGACTTGACCAAGGCTGGATATTTCAGCTTGTCAGTGGATTCCACATACAGTATGTGACATTTCACATACTGATCAGTTGACTTTAATTATCAGATATGTATCACCTTAAGACGGTTTACTAAGTGAGAGATTTTGTGTTTAACTATCTCACTACTGAGCTTGAAATTGACTTTAGAAAATGCCGAGGGAAGTCTTATGACAATGCTGCCAACATGGCTGATAGGTACAAGGGTATGCAGCAAAAAATCCTCGAAAAAAACAAATTTGCAAGACTTATTCCATGCGCTGCTCATTCATTAAAGTTGGTGGGCCGTTCGGCTGTTCATTGCTGCCTTGATGCAGTGAACTGTTTTGGAATTATCAATGACATTTATGCCTTCTTTTCATCTTCCACAAAGAGATGGGCAGTTCTAAAATTATTTTTGCAACCTCAGTCAAAAGTGCCTAAATATTTGTCAGACACTAGGTGGGAGGCACATGCAAAAGCCACAGAAGCTACTTTGGAAAGTTACAGCGCTGTCACTGATGCCCTCAGTTATTTGATGTTAATGTGAAGGGTGATACCAGGCTTCAAGCTAACAATCTTTTGCAGAAAATGGAAGAACTGGAATTTGTGTTTATGCAGCATTTTTGGACCCGTCTATTAGGTCATTTCCACAAGGTCAACAAAGCCATTCAGAAATCCAGTTATTGAGTACTTGTGCAAGTTTGTACAGTTCACTTCAGGATTTTGTATGTAAAATTAGAGAAGATTTTGATGAGCTTGAGCAACAAGCAAAGGCCACCTTGCCAGATGTTAACTACAGAACTGTCACAGGGAGACAAAGAATAAGGAAATGGCAAGGAAATGATGGAAGTGCACCTGATTCTGATGCTTTAGATAAACTCTCTTCTAGAGATAAGTTTAGGATGAAATCCTTTATTCCTGTACTAGATGCACTTGAAACCAATTTAAAAAGAAGAGGTACTGTGTACAGTGAAGTTGCACAACAGTTTTCCTTTCTTGCTGATCTGAAAGTAACTAAGCCAGAAATTCAGCAAGGTGTTGAAATGTTGATGGAAGCATACCCAGAAGATGTTGACCTGGAACTTACAGATGAACTTTTGCACTTTTGCATTTTCACTCGTATGTGAGACAAAGGCAAAGGCATACAGAAGAGCACTCTCTGTCTCGTGGAAACAATTCAGATGGCCTTCCCTAATGTGGAAGCAATCTTGCGGCTGTTTCTTAGCTTAATGGTCACCAACTGCTCGGGAGAGAGGTATTTTTCAAGACTCAAAAGAATAAAAAATGAATTAAGGTCCACAATGTCTCAAGAGAGGTTGTCTGCACTGAGCATTCCGTGCATTGAGTGTGACAAACGTAGACAAACAGATCTTGGTGAACTTCTGGATGATTTTGCGATGAAAAAGGCTAGAAAAAAACATTTTTGCTCTTAGTGTATTTGTAGTTTTGTTATTTCTTAATATTCCACATTCAATTCAAGAGACACTTATTGTCACATGCACCAATTGGCACAATTAAAATTTGGGGTCATCATCCAACGTCGGAACGGGAGAACATTCTCAGCGGCTTGGACTTCCGAATCGGCCACTTCCTACCGGAGACGTGGCTCCCGAAGTCCACTGGCTGAGCTGGGCGGAGGGAGATTCACGCTGGCGGCCCTCGGCAAAGGGATCCCAGGGCTCCACGATGTTGAAATCAGTGCGGCCCGAGGCTGGGAGCTCCGCAAACCACAGCTCCATGATGTTGAAGCAGCAGGCCCAAACACGCCAGAGTTCAAACGGCGATCCAGGTAGGGCATCGACCGACCTCCACAGTGAATCAATATTCTTTTAAAACCAGAAACTGTTTAATGACAACATTCAAGTAGGAGATGCTCAAAATGTCACACTGTCATGTGGGTAGTCATGGTTCCTCTAGTCGTGGGGGTGGGGGAGGGTTTGGGAGCGGGGGGGGGGGCACACAAGTGAAATAGCTTCTCACATCTAAATTCAGGCCTGCTGGTGAGATCCACATCTGAGTATGTGCACAGTTTTGGTCTCCGGATTTGAGGAAGAACATTCTTGTGCTTGAGGGCAGTGCAGGTAGGTTCACGAGATTGAATCCCTGGGATGGCGGGATCTGTCATATGAGGAAAGATTGAAAAGACTATTCTTGTATTCTTGTGTTTTAGGTTGAGGGGGATATTATAGAAACATATAAAATTATAAAAGGACTAGACAAGCTAGATGCAGGAAAAATGTTCCCAATGTTGGGCAAGTCCAGAACCAGGGGCCACAGTCTTAGAATAAAGGGGGAGCCATTTAAGACTGAGATGAGAAAAAAACTTTTTCACCCAGAGAGTTGTGAATTTGTGGAATTCTCTGCCACAGAGGGCTGTGGAGGCCAAATCCCTGTATGGATTTAAGAGAGAGTTAGAGCTCTAAGGGGTGGTGGAATCAGGGATGTGGGGAGAAATCAGGCATGGGTAATTGATTGGGGACAATAAACCGTGATCGCAATGAATGGCGGTGCTGGCTCCAACTGTAATCACCTGGTACAAGGTAGACACAAAATGCAGGAGTAACTCAGCAGGTGAGGCAGCATCTATGTAGAGAAGGAAATTTAGCAACGTTTCTGGTCGAGACCCTTTTTCAGACTGATGTCAGGGGAGGGGGCGGGACAAGGAAAGAACAGAGGTGGAGACAGTAAGACTAGTGGGAAGGAGGAGGGGATGGAGAGAGAAAGCAAGGGCTACCTGAAGTTAGAGAAGTCAATGTTCATACCGCTGGGGTATAAACTACCCAAGCAAAATATGAGGTGCTGTTCCTCAATTTATGCTGGCCTTCACACTGACATGGAGGAGGCCCAGGACGTAGGTCAGATTGGATGAGAGGGGGAGATGAAGTGCTGAGAAACCGGGAGATCTGTAGGTTAAGGCGGGAACGATTGGAGGAATTCAGTGAAATGATCGCGGAGCTGCGGGCTTGGTCTCGCCGATGTAGAGAAATTGACACTTGGAACAGGGATGCAGTGATGATGGTTGGAGGAGGTGCAAGTGAACCTCTGCCTACCTGGGAAAAAGACTGTTTGTGTCCTTGGATGGTGTCGGATGGGGGGGAGTAAAGGGACAGTTGGAGGGGGTAAGAACGGAGCTGTGGGTATGGAGGAGACCGTAATGGAAAAGAGGGGAATCCCCATCCATATAGAATGTGGACATCTACGATGCCCTGGTTTGGTAATCTCATCCTGGTATCACGTCGTAGACGGAGAATGGGAATAGGGATGGAGTCTTTTCAAGAAGCAGGGGGAAGAAATGTAGTCCAGACAGCTGTGGGAATCCGGTTGTTTGTGATGATGTTGGTGAATAGTTGTTTCCTGTGATGGAGACGGTGAGTGGATCTAGAAACAGAGGGGATGCGGGATGGGCCAGGTGAATTTGAATGCCGGGTTTTTTTTTTACCGGATGGAATTTGTGGTGTAGTTGTGAGTCAGTGAGTTCTGCATGGGTGCAGGAGGGTAGCACCCGTGCAGTCGTCAATTGTAGCGGAGGTAGAGTTTGAGGATAGGGCCAGTGTACGCCTGGAATAGGGATTGTTTGACGTACCCTTCAAAGAGGCAGGCATAGCTGGGGCCCATGCGAGTGCCCATAGCTACGCCTTGAATCTAGAGGAAGTGGGAGGAGTCGAAGGAGAAGTTGTTGAGGTGTAAGGTCAGTCTGCTCAGCGTGGAGGAGAGTATTTGTAGATGGATATTGGCTGGTTCTGCGGTCAAGAAAAAATGGAGGGGTTTTAAGACCCTCCTGGTGGGGATGCAGGTGTACAGTGACTGGACATCATTGTAGAGATGAGGAAGTGGGGGCCTGGAAAACGGAAGTTATTGAAGAGATGAAGAATGTGTGAGGTATCTTGGACGTAGGTGGGGAGGGATTGGACCAGGGGGAATAGGATGGAGTCAAGTTACCCTGACAAGTCACTCTGACAATGGAGGAGGCCCAGCGCAAATTGGAGGAACAGCACCTCATATTTCATTTGGGTAGTTTGCACCCCAGCGGTATGAATGTTGACTTCTCTAACTTGCTTTCCCTCTCCATACCCTCCCCTTCCCAGTTCTCCAACTAGTCTTACTGTCTCCGGCTACATTCTTTCCTTGTCCCGCCCCCCCCTCCCCTCCCCTAACATCAGTCTGAAGAAGGGTCTCGACCTGAAACGTCGCCCATTCCTTCTCTCCATCGATGCTGCCTCACCCGCTGAGTTACTCCAGCTTTTTGTGTCTACCTTCATTTTACCAGCATCTGCAGTTCTTTCTTATACATGACCTGGTAAAAGAACAGGTTCTTCCCAACTACCATCAGGCTATTGAACACTACGAACTCCAGCTACACGACACACTTTACTGGGAGACATGGTGATGGCAAAGCCAGATCCGGGAGCCATGACTCAGCGCAGGATGATGGGGAGGAGATCCAGTGCCCTCTAGTGCTCAACAACGGTTTACTTATTTCAACTATGTTCTTGGAGTTTCCACTACATCATTTCAAAACATTGATGTTTTTCCCCTGTGAAGGAAAAATCAAATTCCAGAGGGCATAGCTTTAAGGTGAGAGAGGCAACATTTAAAGGAGATGTTCAGGGAATATTGGGTGCCTGGAACGAGCTGCCAGGGGTGATGGTGGAGGCAGATATGATATTTGTATATGAGGCATTTGGATAGCCACATCGATCTGCAGGGAATATGGATCATGTGCAGGCAGATAAGAGTTGATCTTGGATCATGGTCAGCACGGAAGTTGTGGGCCGAACTGTGCTGTGTTCTATGCCATCTGTCCATAAGAGTCAGGAAGACATGTCACAGCTTTATAGGACTGTGGTTAGGCTGCATTTGGACTATAAACATACAGTTCTGCTCACCCCATTGCAGGAAGGATGTGGCAGCTTTGGAGAGAGTGCAGAGGATGAAATAATACCTGGATTAGAGGGTATTAGCTACAGGGGGAGTTGGCCAGACTTGCATTGTTTTCTCTGGAATGCTGGATGTTACTGTGCTTTACTGTTCCATGTTCCATCAATAGTAACGATGCAATTTCCACCAGGTAGCGCTGTGATGGCAGCCTCGCCAACAGTCTGTCTGTCTTTTCATTTTTTTTTGTTATTTTTAGCGTGTTTTAAAAGTTTGTGTTAATGTCCTCTGGCTGAGTTCCCCCCCCAGCCCCGATGCAGGAGCTGATCGCCCCGACGTGAGGGCCTAAACGCCGACGGCTACGGGAGCCAAGAGGGGAGCCGAGGGGAACCCTCCCGACCCGACTCGACTCGTCAGAGTCCACGGGCCGTGCAGACTTTTTGGTGGCTTTCTGCCCCAATGGAGTAGCCATGGTGCTTTCAGGCACCAAGTCTGCAGTCGCTGGTCGTACCACTAGCGACTCTGTAGGTGAGCTAGGCGGCCGCCTGCTACCCGCACTTCCACGGGCTTCCATCAGTACTTTCCCGGCGGCTCGCCTTTACTTCACCCTTGACATTTTCTCCATACTTGGACTTGCTCCTAATAAAAAATTTATCAAGCGCAGAAAACGACCTCCGACTAAGTTTTACACTTCACTGAGGCTTTTTAAAACATACCGCTGGACGAGCGATGCTCCTCCCAATGCGACAGACGTAATGATGCGCATGCGGACTGGCGGGGTTCTTCACGGAATCACTCACGTGACTCTGAAGTAAAACACAAAATACATGAAACATGAAATTAAAGTGACGGAAAGGATTGGAGATGTGCAAAGATTGGGGAGGGGTCAGTCTCATCTTCGACAGAAGAGTTGTGCAGTTTGATAGCCACAGGGAGGAAGGATCTCCTGTGGCGTTCTGTGCTGCATCTTGGTGCAACCAGTCTGTTGCTGAAGGTGCTCCTCAGGTTTACCAGTGTGTCATGGAGGGGGTGAGCTGTATTGTCCAGGATGCTCCACAGTTTGAGGAGCATTCTCCGCTCCAAGACCACCTCCCATGAATCCAACTCCGCCCCCAGGATGGAGTCAGCCTTCCTGATGAGTTTGTTGATCCCATTGGCATCAACGTAGCCTTCTCTCTGCTGCCCCAGCACACGGCAGTGAAGAAGATGGCACTGGCCACCGCCGATTGGTAGAACATCTGCAGCATCTCACTGCAGATGTTGAAGGAGCGGAGTCTTCTCAAAAAGTACAGCCGGCTCTGCCCCTTCTTGTACAGGGCCTCAGCGTTCCTGGACCAGTCCAGTTTACTGTCCAGATACACTCCCAGGTATTTGTAAACCTTGGTAAACCTGACAGACTGAGTTCCTCCAGCACTTTGTGTTTTGCTGAAGATTCCAGCGCCTGCAGTTTCATGTGTAACTGAGATATGGTCAACTTCCTTTCAATTGTCTCCTGGGCCTGGTTTATTCTGCACCAGATGATGGTGAATCCCCTGTTTGAGATCCATAGTGGTGCTCTTTGGTAACATAACAACCAGGTTCACATTGAGTCTACACCAGAGAAACATTCCCAATTCCATCCAGTTTACCTTGCCTTCTCAGAAGTAAGTGAACAGATGAGTAGGATTCCTGTACGAGCTTACAACGTAGTAAGGGATCATTCAAGATGTTTTATGCTCTACCCTGGCCTTTCACTATTGGGTAAGTTTCAATGAGGTTGCCCCTCCAAATTAAATGAGTTTTGATAATTATGTTTACACTGGCAGGATAATCAGTAACCAGAGGACACAGATTTAGGATGATGGACAAGCAAGGAGAGATGGGAATGTTTTTTTCACACAGTGAATTATTGTGAGTGACATTCTGTCTGAAGAAAGGACTTGACCCAAAACATTGCCTGGCCTCCCGTTATGCCTTGAATCCAGCAGATGAACTTTGCATATGACCTTTTTCAGTAACTGCCTCAGCGTCACACCCATTTCTCCCACTGTCCCAGCCTCTGTCCCCTTTCATCTGTACCTCTTTCTCTGGTTTTACCTTTCACGCTTCTCCTCCACATAGCCATTTGTATCAGGTCATAAGGTCATGTGATAGGAGTAGAATTAGGCCATTCAGCCCATTTAATCACGGCTGACCTATCTCTCCCTCTTAACCCCATTTCTTGCATCATTGGCCTTTATCCACTAGCCTTTATCCGCCAATCAAAACGCCCCTCATCTGTATCCACCTATCACTTACCAGAGTTCGTCCTGCTCCCACCTCATTTCCACCTTTCCCTCTCGAACCAGAAATGTCGCTTATCCATGACCTCCAGAGATATTGCCTGAGCACCTACACCTTCACTCTACACCTCCATCCCCCACCAGGATGGTCTCAAAGCCCTCCGGTTCTTCCTCGACCGGAGAATCAACCTATACCCATCCACTGATACTTTTCTCCGCCTAGCGGAGTTGGTCCTTACCCTCAATAACTTCTCGTTTGATTCCACCTATTTCCTCCAAACACAAGGCGTAGCTATGGGCACGCGCATGGGCCCCAGCTACGCCTGTCTCTTTGTCGGGTACATCGAACAATCCTTGTTCGAGACGTACCAGGGCCCCATCCCCGACCTCTACCTCCGTTACATCGGCAATTGCTTTGGTGCTACCTCCTGCACCCACACACAACTGACTGACTTCATCCGCTTCACCACTAACTTTCATCCGGCCGTTAAATACACCTGGACCATTTCCGACACTTCCCTACCATTTCTTGACCTCACAATCTCCATCGCAGGCGATAGACTTCTGACCGACATCCACTATAAACCCACTGACACCCATGGCTATCTAGACTACTCTTCTTACCACCCTGCTTCCTGTAAGGACTCCATCCCCTATTCCCAATTACTCCATCTATGCTGCACCAGCTCCCAGGGTGAGGTGTTCCACACCAGGGCATCAGAAATGTCCTCATTCTTCAGGGAACGGGGGTTCCCCTCCACTACTATTGATGAGGCTCTCACCAGGGTCTCCTCCATACCCTGTAACACTGCTCTCTTTCCCCATCCCCCCACTCGTAACAAGGGCAGAGCCCCCCCTGGTCCTCACCTTTCACCCCACTAGCTGTCACATACAACAAATAGTCCTCTGTTATTTTCGCCACCTCCAACGTGACCCCACCACTCGCCACATCTTCCCATCTCCCCCCCTGTTTGCCTTCCGCAAAACTGCTCCCTCCGTAACTCCCTTGTCAATTCTTCCCTTCCCTCCCGCACCACCCCCTCCCCAGGCACTTTCCCTTGCAACCGAAAAAGATACTACACTTGTCACTTTACCTCCCCCCTCGAATCCATTCAAGGACCTACGCAGTCGTTATAGGTCCGACAGAGGTTCACCTGCATCTCCTCCAACCTCATCTATTGCATCCGCTGCTCTAGATGTCAGCTGATCTACATCGGTGAGACCAAACGGAGGCTTGGCGATCGTTTTGCCGAACACCTTCGCTCAGTCCGTATTAACCAACCTGACCTCCCGGTGGCTCAGCACTTCAACTCCCACTCCCATTCCGAATCCGACCTCTCTGCCCTGGGCCTCCTCCATGGCCAGAGTGAGCACCACCGGAAATTGGAGGAGCAGCACCTCATATTCCGCTTGGGCAGTCTGCACCCTAGTGGCATAAACATTGAATTCTCCCAATTCCATTAGCCCTTGCTGTCTCCTCCCCTTCCTGGCTCTCCCTCAGTCCTCGGGCTCCTCCTCCTCCTTGTTCCTTTCTTCTCCCCCCCACCCTCCATCTGTCTGAAGAAGGGTTTTGGCCCGAAACGTTGCCTATTTCCTTCGCTCCATAGATGCTGCCGCACCCGCTGAGTTTCTCCAGCGCTTTTGTCTACCTTCGATTTTCCAGCATCTGCAGTTCCTTGTGTCCACTTTGTCTGCCCCGCTGAGTTCCTCTTGCAATTTGTATTTTGCTGATTTTTTTTTTGCTGTATCATTCTAATTTTGTTTCAGTTCCTCATCCTCTTTCCAATATCCATACCATCATGACCAGCATCAGTGGCTTTACACATCCAGTATAAAAAACATACAATGAAAAGGCAACATGCAAACTCAAAATGGAAACTTTATTCTGCATTACACAATAATATCTAATACTTTTCAATACTTTCCAAAGGAAAATAGATTACATTTAAAATCTTATATATCTATTCTGCAAAAGTGCTTTTTGAGAACATGACAGAACCAAGACTATTGGTCTAAAACTGCACCAGTTCCACAGAATCATTTATATTTGCTACTTTTAAGAATGCTCATCCTGAGATATATTTCCAGTCATACATTAATTGGAAATGACCATGGCTCACCAAACCTGCTGTGCTTAGTTCAGATGTAAAGGGAAATGCTCTAGTTGTAAGTAAGCAGTCTGGGCACCTTCACACAAATGTACAAAACTACACCGAGAGAAAAAAATATCAATTCTCGTATTCTGATATTTCAATTCTTTATTTTATATGCTGGACTCTTTTCAAATCAATTCTTCATTCAAGCCAGTCAGATTTATACTGCATGATACAGGATCAATCAGTTACAAGCAAAATACCTCAGCTTGTCATCATATCTGCCTGTGCCATCGTGATCCTCGTATCTCCCTTCTGCATCACACTCTGCAGTCTGCTTTGAGGATGCTCTTGCTTGATTGATTAAAAAATGCAGCATGGAAACAGGGCCTTCAGCCAACTGAGTCCAAGCCAACCATCGATCACACATTCACACTGGTGTAGGAAGGAACTGCTGGTTTACACCGAAGATAGACACAAAATGTTGGAGTAACTCAGCGGGACAGGCAGCATCTTTGGAGAGAAGGAATGGGTGACGTTTCGGGTCACTGATTCTATGTTAGCCCACTTTCTCATCCACTAGGGGCAGTTTACAGAGGCCAATTAACCCACAAACCCTCAGGTCTTTGGGATGTGGGAGGAAACCGGAGCACCCGGAGGAAACCCACGTGGTCACAGAGAGAATGTGCAAACTCCACACAAACAGCACCCGGGATCAGGATAGAACTTGGCTCTCTGGCACTGTAAGGCAGTGGCTCTACCAACTGTGGAATCAAAGACTCTTTCACGAGACACAAGCAGACCATTCAACCATCATGCCTGTGCTGTCTCTTCATCTGACAGAAAACAGTGTGTCCATTTCAGTAACACACCAAACCCCTGAAATGTCATCGATCATCTCGTTCTCAATCTGTGGCACCACACATATCCTGCAGGTTCTGCTAGTGTGCTGTGCATATGCTTTCATTCATGTCTTTCTGCCCGATGAACAGCAGCCTAGCATGCATCAGCTGGAACCAGTCACCGTCATGCGGCACAGCATTCAACAGGCCCTTCAGCCCAACTCATCCCTGCAGACCACGATGCCCCATCTACATTCATCCCACCTGCCCGCATTTGGCCCTAATCCCTCTTTAAATCTTTCCTATCCATGCATCTATCCAGGTGTATGTTAAAAGTTGTAGTAGCAGCTCATTCCATACACCCACCACCGTCTGTGGAAAATTTGCAACTCATTAAATCTTTCCCACTCACCTTAAACCCATGTTTTTTCTCCTTTGGGTAAAGGACTCAGTGCCTTCACCCTATCTATCCCCTTGTTTACTGTCTGTATGACTCTGTGACTCTAATCAGTCCGAAGAAGGGTCCCAACCCGAAACGTCACCTGTCCATTCCCTCCACAGATGCTGCCTGACCTGCTGAGTTCTTCCATTGTCTACCCTTCCCTCCAACCACTGAAAATATCCCAAAGGACAAACAAACTCTGAACCAACCATTAACAAGTCACACTGATCTAGAACAGTATACAGTAAAGTAAATATCATATTCTTTGTTAAACAAACACTTTAACAAAATATATGCCATTGATCATTAATCACACAAATATTCACTGAAATATAACTGAACCTAACGGGGATAACAGTCATAAATCCTATTAACAAAAATACCTTTAAAAAAAACCTTCAGCAATGTCTGCTTCTTTTCTAATGTTCTTGCACAGGTTGAAATGGGGTCACAATGTTGAGCTTTGAGCAAGGTATAAATAGGAGAGATTTGAGGATTAGGTCAGGGTCTCTGCCCTTTGAGAACACTCTGAATTCTATGGAGTAAACAGAATGTTAGGCGGTCTAACTATAATATTCACGAGGTAAGATTGTGATGCAGGGGTGTATAACGAACGACACCCCATTTACAAACACCCATGTCCTGTTGCATGGTATCTGAACTCAGAGTTGTTTTACAGAGTGCTATTACTGACTGCATTGCATTCCTCAGCGACCATCTATTTCCCAACATATTAATCTCCCAGCAGCCAATCTACCATCATCCACTGCTTTCTGCATGGGCACCAATACATGGTCACCAACGCATAGGCACAAATGCATGGGCACCAATACATCACACAATGCACATTATATCCAGCAGCCATGTATCACCCACATCATAAATGCCCCAGAACTCAACCATTACCCAGACCAGACTCCTCACCATTGATTCCATTTTACGCTTCACGCTGCCTTGGAAAAGCAGCCCATGTAATCAAATACTTGTCCCACCCTGGTTGTTCCTACTTCTCCCTACTCACTTCAGAAGAAGGTACAGAAGTTTCAAATTAGGCACCACCAGACTCAGGAACAGCTTCTTCCCCTCTGTTATCAGTCTTCTGAACAGTCCTTCCATAAGCTATGGTATTGTCCGATTCGCCTCTACCCCATTGCAGACATTGAAAATCTTATAGAAACATATAAAATTATAGAAAAATATAAAATTATAAAAGGACTGAACAAGCTGGATGCAGGAAAAATGTTCCCAATGTTGGGCGAGTCCAGAACCAGAGGCCACAGTCTTGGAATAAAGGGGAGGCCATTTAAGACTGAGCTGAGAAAAAACGTTTTCACCCAGAGAGTTGTGAATTTATGGAATTCCCTGCCACAGATGGCAGTGGAGGCCAAGTCACTGGATGGATTTAAAAGAGAATTAGATAGAGCTCTAGGGGCTAGTGGAGTCAAGGGATATGGGGAGAAGGCAGGCACGGGTACTGATTGGGGACGATCAGCCATGATCACAATGAATGGCGGTGCTGGCTTGAAGGGCCGAATGGCCTCCTCCTGCACCTATTGTCTATGTTTCTATGGTTCTATGTCTCAGGAACTAATGCGCTACAATGCTGCGAACTATTTTCTGCACTCTGTATCTTCCCCTTTGCTCCACCTGTGTACTTCGGTTTGAACTTGTTGTACTTGTATAGTATTATATCATCTAATTGGATTGCTAACAAAACAAAGTTTTCACTACGTCAATGTGACAATCATAACCCTCCACCTGGTACACACCACAGAGCGCAGATACTCTGCCTCACATTTTTTTAATTCATTTGGAGAATGTAGACGTTGGTAAATAATTTATTCCCTCTCCCTAATTGCCCTATAGTTTAGAGGCTTTCTTGGACATTTGAATGTCTCTGCATCATCACACTACATTTGCGAACAACTGGACTTGCAGGCTTGAGCTACAGGGAGATGTTGGATTGGCTGGGACTTTTTTCTCTGGAGCATAGGAGGCTGAAGGGTGACCTTATTGAGGTGTACAAGATCATGAGGAGCACAGTTAAAGTGAACGCTCACAGTCTATTCCCCAGGGTAGAGGATTCTAAAAGTAGAGGGCACAGGCTTAAGGTGAGAGGGGAGAGGGGAGAGATTTAAGAGGGACCTCAGGGACTCCTTATCAGGGACCTCAGAGGCTAGTCCTTATTTGGAACGAGCTGCCAGAAGAAGCTATGGAAGCAGATACAATGTTGACTTCTAAAAGACATTTGGACAGATATGTGGGCAAGAAGGTTTTAGAGGTATATTGACCAAATGCAGACAAATGGGACCAGCGCATGGTTGGCAGGGACAAGGCTGTACAGTTCAATGACTCTAGGACTCGATCTGCCTCAGTAGCAGAGGAACATCCATGCCTAACAAAAACTTCTCAATATGCCTAGTTAAATATTCAATACGCCCAGATATATTCAGCAGGCACTTGATGAAGAGGGTTCCACTAGCCTTTGTACGATCACAGCCCCAGAGAGCGTAAGACTAGTTAGAAAATTATTCCTCTAATTCCAGGCTGTTACCAGGGGAAGTGGTTGCCTTTTTATCTCCTCTCTCAAATCATTTAAGCATGTTAAAAACCTTCAAATACATTCTTTATCAGGTAACGCACCATGGCCAATATGATTCTCCTGGTGAGATACAGTGCATAACACTCAGCCTATTTACTGGGTGGAAGATTGCAACCTTCACGTGGTCCGCCCTGTTTCGACTAATGCAATCAACTCGACGTGCACAAACGGAAGATCAAATAGAACAAGTTGTCCAACAACTTTAGACTGTGCACGCCACACGAAAGAAGAAGAAGCCTATTTACATTCCGTCATCTATAATGTCCTGCTCACTCTTACCCAGTGCAAGTAGCTGCGACCCTCTGCTTAATGCATGCATGCCATAGATTAGGTAGCAGGTGACCCTGAGGAATGCATTGCAGCCTGTTCGCAACTCTGAGTGCAGTGTGTGTTCAGCAGCAGACGTCACTCAGCATTTCGGGGCAGCACAGAGGTGCAGCAGGTAGAGCTGCTGCCTCACAGCATCAGAGATCCGGACCTCAGGTGCTGTCTGTGTGGAGTTTGCACATTATCCCTTGTGTAGGGAGTGGATGCAAAAATGGGATAACATAGAAATAGTGTGTGCGGGGATCGCTGGTCAGCATGGACTCGGTGGGCCGAAGGGCCTGTTTCCGTTCTGTATCTCTAAACAAAACAATGTCAAGCAGATTGCACACACTGAGTTCCATTTATACATTGCACACACTCATTGCTCCATTTACACACTCAAACACGCTCAGTTCTATTTACACACTGCACACACTCAAACACACTCATCATTCCATTTATACACTACACACACTCATTTAAAAAGAAGACACAAAGTGCTGGAGGAACTCAGTGGGTCAGGCAGCATCTGTGGAGGACATGAGCAAGCAATGTTTCAAGAGAGAGAGATGGCAAATCTTGGCAAGTGGTACCCACCAGTCTGAAGAAGTCTGTAAAGGGCAGCACCAGGGTCGACAGTGAAGACAAACCTGGCCACAGATTCACATCACAGCCTTGCATAATTTACAGACACCAATTAACCTACAAACCCACATGCCTTTATGGGAGGATGTGGGAGGAACCGAAGCACCTGGAGAAAACCCACAAGGTCACAGGGAGAACGTGCAAACTCCACACCGGCAGCACCCGAGGTTGGGATCGAACTCAGGTCTCTGGCGCTGTGAGGTCACGGCTCTACCAGTTATGCCCTATCTTTCTTTCCAATGGATACCATCTTGTGTTTGAGTTTATCTCATTCATGCAGCCTCCTACCTAGGATTATATTCACATCTGCCACCTCTGTGCCCTTTATTTCCAAAAGGATATCGGTCACCTCCGTCCACTCATGGTGGGCAGGGATGGAGACAGGGCCAAGAAAGGGTGTGTCTGAATTTTGCTGCAATTTCTTCTGACATTTTTTTTCTATCATCATCATATTTCATTGGAATGTCCTAGCATTACTAGGTCTTAGATGTAGCAGCTCGATGGCAGAGGTAAATGAGTTGCTTGCCCTCCATTGATGTGGTGATTGTCACCACTACGAGAACGTGTTGTGTAGAGTAAGTCCATGAAGAGCTGTTCCCTTGCACGGTCCATCAGCTCGGACAATGCCAGCACCATGGCCTAATTGGTCTTGGCCCCTCTATGTCCGCTTTCTGCATCGGAGGGCTTGGCACAGCATTGCTTTGAACTGGTGCTCTTGCCCGCTGCTTTCTCTGTGCGGGACAGATCTAATGCCATGCTGCCATCCTCACTGCGGTCAGTTACAGGCTCCTGGTCCCTGCCCACCTCCATCAGCGGTGGCTCGCCGCTGCTCTCCGCAAATTCCTCTCTCACACACTCCACGCCTTTACCTTTCATTGTTGGGCCAATAGATTTCTTGTGCATTCCTAGATTGCAATTAAAGGCTGATTAGTGATGGTTTGAACATAAAACAGAGAATGATATAACATTGGAACAGGTCCTTCAGCCCACAACGTCTGCCGAACATGATGCCAAGACCAATTCTTATCTAATTGCACGTGATCCATATCCCTCCGTTCCCTTGTGTTTATCTTAAAGTCTCTTAAATGCCGCTATCGGCTCCACAACCACCCAAGACAGTGTGTTTCTGCTACTCATCACCCTCCATGTAAAGAAATATCTCCCGCACTCCTTTAAACTTTGCCTCTCTCGCCTCTCATCTTTGGTTTAGGTTTATTATTGCCACGTGTACTGGGGGACAGTGAAAAGCTTTGTTTTGCATGCTATCCAAACGGATCAGATATACATAGATACCATCAAGTTAAACTCAAGAACAATAGGTGGAGCAAAGGGGAAGATACAGAGCGTAGAATATAGTTCTCAACATAGCAGCGCACCAGTTCCAGAGACCAAGGTCCGCAATGGGGTAGAGGTGAATGGGGCAGTGCCTTAGCTTATGGGAGGACCGTTCAAAAGCCTGATTGCAGGAGGGAAAAAGCTGTTCCTGAGCCTGGTGGGACAAGTCTTTAATTATGTTGGCTGCTTTCCCGAGGCAGAGTGAAGTGTAGATGGTGTCAATGGGGTGGAATCTAGTCTGTGTGACGGTCCGGGCTATATCCAAAACTCCCAGCAATGTATAGCGGGGTTGGGCAGAGCTGTTCCCAAACCTGACAGGATGCTTTCTAAGGTGCATCTGCAGAGATCTGTGGGTCATGGTGTCATAGAGTCATAGCATGACACAGTGTGGAAACAGGCCCTTCAGCCCAACTTGTCCACACCGGCCAACAATGTCCCAGCTACACTAGTCCCACTTGCCTGCGCTTGGTCCATATCCTTCTAAACCTATCCTATCCATATCCTTCTAAACCTACCCTCAAGCATGTCTGACTCTTAAATGATGGGATAATCCCGACCTCAAACTACCTCCCTCTCCCCTCTCTCTCTCCCTCCCCCCCCCTCTCTCTCTCTCTCTCCCACCCTCTCCTCCCCACCTTTTTTTCCTCTTTATCTCTCCCCTCTCTGTCTCTCCCCTCTCTCCTCCGTCTCTCTCCCCCCTCCCCTCTCTCTCTTCCCCTTCCTCTCTCTCTCCCACCTTCCGCTCCCCCACCCCCACCCCCCCCTGCCCCTCCCTCCCCTAAACCCCCCTTCCACTCCACACCCTCCCCCCTCCCCTCCACCCCTACCCCCTTCCCTCCACCCCTCCCCCCCTTCCCCCCCACCTCTCCCCCTCCATTCCCACTCCCCTCCCCACTTCCCCTCCCACCCTCTCAGCCCCCCTCTCTCTCCTCCCTCTCTCTCCTCCCATCTCTCTCTCCCCTCCTCCCCCACCCTCCCCCCATCTCCTCTTCCCCTCCACCATCCCTCTCCCTCTGTTTCTTGCCCTTCTGTCTCTGCCCCTTTCTCTTTGTCTCTACCCCCCCCCCCCCCCCCCCCCTCCAGACACGCCTGTGAGTTGGGGGCTATGCGTCAGTGGATAGAGCGGTTATGGGGTAAAAGGAGCAAATTAATAATATTAATATAATATCAAGGGGGGTAGTTAGTGTGTGTGGGGGGGGTGGTTAGTGTGTGTGACGCCGCATTCCACCCCCCCCCCCCCACAAACGCGCGTTGGGGAAACAGACCTAATGGGTCTGCACTTGGTCTAGTTATAATATAAAACTCTGATCTTGGATGTTTACCTGTGGGGATATTTGCTTGCTTTAACTTTTTCTTTGATTCACATCTCCTGGAAAATCCGATGCGGTAACGGTGAAATTTTTACATATTCCGGTAGAGACTTACCTCATGATTTCAAAAATCGCCTCATCCGTAAATTTGATTAATTATTTCCCGAGTTTTTTACTAAAATTGTTCACAAATCTGACATATTTTTCAGATCTAACGTGCTGAAGCGAGCTGGATGACGTCACAGTGCCTTTGCTCCTCGCTGTAAGCTGCACCGATGTATCAATGCGCAGGGGCACTGTTTTCCACAAGTTACATGGCTGAACCCCCCAGGATTAACCTTACAACCTCCCCCTCCCACACCCCCCACACCCCCCAAACCCCCTATACAATCTGCAGTTGCTTACCAAGCAGCCAGGGGGCACAAGATCCCACCAAACCGTTCTTGCCAGAGTTGAGGATGGACTCGGGCAGAGGGATGGAGTGCCTGACCATGGCTCCGTACAGTCCATATTCAGCCATCACGCTGCTCCGGCCCCAGCACTTCTCCCTCTTCCTCCACTTTGCTCTTCGGTTTTGAAACCACACCTGGGGGTAACATGGGATGGACTCAAGACTCCTGCCATGGTCAGACGCCAAGCCCAGTTCTCCAGCGAACGCCCACTCCTTGCCCAGTGGACTTCCTGCCAAGCACTCCTCAGTCATCACACATGTCCCTGCCATTCTATTCCATCACAACATATAGGCAGGTACTTGGATAGGAAAGGTTTGGAATGATATGGGCCACATTATCCCAGGAATGATTGGGTTAACATATGATGAGCATTTGACCGCACTGGGCATGTACATGCAGATGTTTCCCTCATGGAAGAGTCTTGGACCATAGGGCAGAGGACTCAGAATAAGACGTACCTTCAGAAATGAAATTCTGAGAAATTTATTGAGCTGGAGGATGTTGGATCTGTGGAATTCATTGCCACAGACGGCTGTGGAGGCCGAGTCAATGGGTATTTTTAAAACAGTGATTGGTCGGTTATTGATTAGTGAGGGTGTCAAAGGTTACGTGGAGAAGGCAGGAGAATGGGGTTGAGAGAAAATGATAGATCAGCCATGTTTGAATGGTGGAGTAGGTTTGATGGGCTGAATGGGAAGAGGCACTTGGCTTAGATGAGGCATATTGGACAGCATGGTCGTGTTGGGCTTAAGGTCCTGTTTCAGTGCTGTGACTGATGGCAACACTTCCATGAGCCTCTTTCTGTCGCATAGACAGTAGATAATGTCGTGGCTGGGTGGTTGCAGTGGTCCAATGTGTTCAAACCCAGTGAAGTGTGGTGACTAGTGTGGTGCAGGAAACGCAGCGACTATTTGTGCATGGCACAAGTCCACCAAAAACATTTGGAGACATCATCTGCCCGACACCTAATAGAGTCAGGGAGACGCACAGCAAGGAAACAGGCCCTTCAACCCCCCCTTGTTCATGCTGGCATACTGGGATAGTCCAACATGCCTGCATGTGGCCCATTCCCTTCTAATCCGTTTCCTATCCATAGATCTGGCCAAATGTCTTTTAAATGTGTTTTTTCGATCCACTTTTATAGCTTCCTCTGGCAGCTCGTTCAAGGTACGGACTACCCACTAAGTGGTCCAAATGCAGGCAAATGGGACTAGCTCTTTTTGGTTATCACGGACAAGGTGGCCTGAAGGTGTTTCCGTGTTGTACGGCTCGATCTCAGGCCTATCCATCTAAAGCATGTTAGAAGTGCAGATATGTACGTGGAGGTCAGGGTGCAACAGGGCCTACCTGTATCCGGTCCTCTGCCAGCTCTGTCTTCATCGCCAGCATTTCCCTGGCATACACGTCCGGGTAGTGAGCCTCGTTAAAGGATCTCTCCAGCGCCTCCAGCTGATGAGCTGTGAACACAGTCCTGTGCAAACCAACAATCAAACACATCAGCCTCCTAGAGCAAGCCCAGAACCAAAACCATCACTTTTAGATCAGGTCCTGCAGAGGCTTAAGATGTTCTAAAGCACCATACATCCATGGAAGTGTTGTAGACACTTTTTCACACAAAGGGTGGTGGGTGTATGGAACAAGCTGCCAGAGGAGGTAGTTGAGGCTGGGACTATCCCAATGCTTAAGAAACAGTTAGACAGGTACATGGATAGGACACGTTTGGAGGGATTTGGACCAAGTGGGACTAGTGTAGCTGGGACATGTTGGCCGGTGTGGGCAAGTTGGGCCGAAGGGCCTGTTTCCACACTGTGTCACTCTATGACTCTATGACTCAGAACTGTGGTGAATGCAAATACAAAAGGCTGATAAAAAATAACAATTACCAATAGTGGACAGAGAGACAACTCATCCTGCTATTAGTATGTAGGGGAGACTTCTGAATGTAATAATATCTGGGAGCTAATCTGTATATAGGGGCGTGTAACAGTGTTTGTGACAAAGGCCATTTGTATATAGGGGTGTGTGTGTGTAACAGAGTGTCTGTGACAACGGGCCATTTGTACATAGGGGTGTGTGTGTGTGTAACAGGGTGTCTGACAACGGGCCATTTGTATATAGGGGTGTATGTGTGTAACAGAATGTCTGTGACACGAGCATTTGTAAACTACAGTCGGCACATATAGCTCACTCACGCCCCCCTGTGACCGCCCCACGGGAGAACAGACCCAGCCTCTCCATTCCCTCCTCACAAGCAAACTACATCCTGGGGACCATCCTAGTGGATCTTCTCGGCACCCTCTCCAGTGCTTCCTTCTCCCAGTGTGCTGATCACAAGTGCTTGCAGAGGTCTGACCAATACTCCATAACGTTGGAGCATACTTTCTCACTTCAGCATTCGAGGCCTTGACTAGTGAAGAACCACAGCCCTCACCATGTTATATCAAAGCTCTGAAGAAAAATCTCCTCCACAGATGCTACCTGACCCTGACCCATGGAATTTTATTTTTGAAGTTTAGTTTAGAGATACAGCACGGAAACAGTGGCGGAGTTCGACCGAGCCCGCACTAACATACTAGGGACAATTTACATTTATACCAAGCCAATTAACCTCCAAGATGGTACGTCTCTGATCATCAGAGGAAAACGAAGATATCGGACAAAACCCACGCAGGTCACGGGGAGAAGGTACAAACTCCATACAGACAGCACCCGTGGTCAGGATCGAACCCGGGTCTCTGGTGCTTCAGAGACAGTAGCTCTACCTCTGTGTCACCTTGCCACCCCTGACACCACCATCACATTTATCAGCATGAAACTCCACCACTTCTCAGCGCCGTACCCCACTGTGAAGTTCCAGCCCCTGACTTCCAAAAATGCAACCTCTCGCACTTATCTCGCACATTCATGTTCACAAGTGATAGGAGCAGAATTAGGCCATTCGGCCGATCGTCTACTCTGCCATTCAATCGTGCTGATCTATCTTCCCCTCTCAACCCCATTCTCCTGCCTTATCCCCAAAACCCCTGACACACGTACTAATCAAGAATCTATCTGGGCCTTAAAAACATCCATTCAACTTAATTTCTCATTCCTCAGCCCATGTGCCCAGTTGATGAAGATTGTGCTGTAATGGTTGGTAATCATTTCCCCTGTCAGTGTTACCGCCTGCGTTAGTGTCACCTGCTTCCACCTGCACTGTGAGCACATCGCTGAACTCAAACCATTCAATGAGTCCATTGGGCTATATCACACGGTGCAAACTCAGTCACCTGACACAGTGCATTGTGTCCACACTCCCATCCTCCACTTACCCCAACACACCTGTGCCCCTCTGCTAAGCCCCAACACACCTGTGCCACCTTGACTAAGCCCTAACACACCTGTGCCCCTCTGCTAAGCCCCAACACACCTGTGCCCCTCTGCTAAGCCCCAACACACCTGTGCCCCTCTGCTAAGCCCCAACACACCTGTGCCCCTCTGCTAAGCCCCAACACACCTGTGCCCCTCTGCTAAGCCCTATCATACCTGTCCCACCTTGACTGAGCCCTAACACACCTGTCCCACCTTGACTGAGCCCTAACACACCTGTGCCACCTTGACTAAGCCCCAAACACACTTGTGCCCCTCTGATAAGCCCTAACACACCTGTGTCACCTTGACTCAGCCCTAACACACCTGTGCCACGTCCATTCAATCCCAACATACCTGTGCCGCCTCTTCTTCCTCTTCACCTGCGACGCCGCTGAATACTTTGGGTCGCTGTGATCACAAGACATGTTCTCGTCATCTGACGTGAGGCAAGAAAAGTTGACAGTCACTGACCATCCACCAAATCCCACAACCACATACTCGCTATTGCAGCTGGCGTAACTCACACTTCACTACAGTTAAAAACAGGCCGTTAAATTACTGTAGGAAGGAACTGCAGATGCTGGTTTACACCAAAGATAGATACAAAATGGTGGAGTAACTCAACGGGACAGGCAGCATCTCTGGAGAGAAGTAATGGGTAACGTTTCGAGTCGATACCCTTCTTCAGACTGGATTAGAAATTCAACACTCACTAATTCCAGTCATAGAGCTGTACAGAACGGAATCAGGCACATTGGCCCACCTTGTCCAGGTCATACTGGACTGGTCCCATTTGCCTGCATGAAACCCTGCATATCCACATATCTTTTAAATATCCTAATTGCGTCCAATTTTGAGTAACCGCTGATTTTCTAAAATGTTGAACCTGGGATATTTTATTTATATTATATACAGGTCCTTCGGCCCAACTGTCCATGCCGGCCAAGGTGCCTCATCGATGATAGTCCCACCTGTCCGCGTTTGGTCCATATCCCTCGGAAACTTTACAATCCACTTTCTTTCTTTTCCACCTATTAAGACTGAGATGAGCAAAAACATTTTCACCCAGAGAGTTGTGAATCTGTGGAATTCTCTGCCACAGGGGTCAATTCACTGGATGTTTTCAAGAGAGAGTTAGATTTAGGGCTAAAGCAGTCAAGGGATATAGGGAGAAAGCAAGAACGGGGTACTCAATTTGGATGATCAGCCATGATCATATTGATCGGCAGTGCAGGCTCGAAGGGCCGAATGGCCTCCTCCTGCACCTATTGTCTATGTTTCTGTACCCATCCAAGTGCGTTTTAAATGTTGTTATTCTGCCTGCCTCAAGCACTGTTCCATACTTGTGAAAAAGCTGCCCCTCGGGTAGCAATTAAATATTTCCCCTCTCACCTTAAACCCGTGGTTCTCGATTCCTCATTGATGGGGCATCTTTGTCGGCGTGGGCCGAAGGGCCTGTTTCCGTGCTGTATGACCATGGCTCCAATCCGCTCTTTAGCATTGCAGTCACAACGCTTTAAACCCACGGTACACGTTTAAGCAACAATTCCCAGTCCCCGTTATGGAAACTTGGAATGGACACAGCCCTCGCCGACAGCGCAGACCATCTGAAGCAGGGTCCCGACACGAAGCGTCTTCTGTCCACTCCGTCCCCAGACCCGCTGGCTTCTCGCCGACCGATCTCTCCCAGCGGCGCTCCTGCCCTGCCCGCTCTCGCCCGCAGTCGGTCGCTTTAAGCCCCACCTCAGCCAGCTGGAGGTTGCGCTCTGTGGGGTTAATAGCCCCCGAAACAGCGGGCGCGCTCTCCCGCTGTTGGAGAGGGTGGGAGCGACCTGGGAGTAATGGCCCAGCCCGGGATAGCGCAGCGCACCCGGCCCCCTGTCCATCGCCGCCCCCGGGGCCATATCCCGCCTCAGCGATGTAGGTGCACCCTCACAACCCACAGAGCCCGAATCGACCCCGACCTCGGGCGCTGTGTGTGTGTGTGGGTGTGGAGTTCGCACTTTCCCCCTGTGACCGCGTGGGGTTACCCCAGGTGCTCCGGTTTCCTCTCACACTCCAACGATGTGCAGGTCTGTCGGTTAATTGGCCTCGGTGAATTGCCCCTAGTGTGGATGAGAGAGTGGGATGACATGGAACTAGTGTGAGCGGGTGATCGCTGGTCGGCGGGGTCTCGGTGGGCTGAAGGGCCTGTTTCCACGCTGTATCTCTAAACTAAACCATGAGAAGTTGCGATCCGGATCCGCGGCTGTCGGCGCGTCCCAACGCTTTCGACACCACACGCAGCAACACGCGGAATGCAGGCCCGTGGAAGCGGAGTTTGAGAATTGAATCCGTTAACATAGAAACATAGAAAAATAGAAGCGGGAGTAAGCCATTCGGCCCTTCCAGCCAGCTCGCCATTCAATATCATCATGGCCGATCATCTAAAATCGGTACCCTGTTCCTGCTTTCCCGCAATATCCCTTGAGAATTGCAACTGACTTTGGACTGCGACAGCTATCTCTTTCGGTGGGGACTCGAGAAAGCGCGGATGCTGGATTCTTCAGCAACGCAGAGCGCCCACGGCGGCGCTGCGACAGAGTTGCTTGTTAACTAACCAACTAACTAACTAACTAACCAACTTACCAACTAACCAACCAACCAACTAACTAACTGACTACCTGACTAACTGACTGGCTAGCTGACTGACTGACTAACTAGCCAACTAACTAACTAACCAACCAACTAACCAACCAACCAACTAACTAACTAACCGACTACCTGACTGGCTGACTGACTACCTGACTAACTAACTGACTAACTGACTGACTGACTGACTAACTAGCCAACTAACTACCTGACTAAGTGACTGACTAACTAGCTAACTAACTAACCAACTGACTGACCGACCGACTGACTGATTGACTGACTAACTATAACTAACTAACTAACTAACTAACTAACTGTGGACCTTGAAATGAGAAGGGGAACAACGTTGAGACACACACCGCCTGTCTTGTACAGAACCACTGCACGACAGCAACCACTATCTCATCCATGGACAGCAGTGACCAAAGGGTCAACAAACACTATCCAGGTCTCTCTGTCATAAATTCCCAGCCAAGGAATATTTACCTTTGTAGGAAGGAACTCACTGCGGATGTTGGTTTAAACCGAAGATAGACATAAAATGCTGGAGTAACTCAGCGGGACAGGCAGCATCACTGGAGAGAAGGAATAGGTGACATTTCGCGTCAAGACCCTTCTTCAGAATGTGACAGGGGAGGGGGAAACCAGAGACATGGAAGGGTGAGATGTGAAAATGAGACATCAAAGGGGACGGAGCTCAAGGAAAATATAGACTAGATTATTGTTAGCTTGGGGAGGACACAACGAGGCATACAAACAGTAAAATGTAATCAGGGACAGTACGAATGGTGGGAGGACCAGGATTGGGTTGGGGAGGGGTGGAGAGAGAGGGCACGCAAGGGTTATTTGAAGTCAATGTTCATACCGCGGGGGTGTAAACTACCCAAGCGAAATATGAGGTGTTGTTCCTCCAATTTGCGCTGGGCCTCACTCTGGCAATGGAGGAGGCCCGGGACAGAAAGGACAGATTTGGAATGTGAGGGGGAGGTAAAGTGTTGAACAACCGGGAGATTGAGCGAAAACGGACTTGGCGGAGGTGCTGAGCGAAACGATCGCCGAGCCTGCGTTTGGTCTCGCCGATAGACAGGAGTCCACACCTGGAACAGCGGATCAGAAGATCATAAATGATAGGACTAGAATTAGGCCATCCGGCCCATCAAATCCATTCCGCCATTTCTCTCCCTCCTAACCCCATTCTCCCCATAACCTCTGACACCCGTAATAATGGGATACAGGATGAGGTTGGAGGAGGTTCATGTCAACCTCTGTCTCACCTGAAAGGACAGCCGGGGTCTTGGACGGAGTCGAGGGAGGAGGCACAGTGACAGGTGTTTGAACACGGAGACACGGGGAAGTGCAGATTTTGGGATCTGGACAGAACGGCGGGTCGGGCAGCGCCGATTGCCCCATTTCCCCACACGCATTGGGTTTAAATTGCACCGCACTGATTTTATTCTCAAACTTTATAGAGTCATACCGTGTGGAAACAGACCATGAGGCCCACCGAGCCCGCGCGATCCCCGCACATCATTAACACTATCCTACACGCACTAGGGGAAATGTTTACACATTTACCAAGCCAATTAACCTATAAACCTGCACGTCTTTGGAGTGTGGGAGGAAACTGAAGATCTCGGAGAAAACCCCACGCAGGTCCCGGGGAGAACGTGCAAACTCCGTACAGACAGCGCCCGTAGCCGGACCAGCAACTCTCCCGCAGCGCCACCGTGACTGCACTTGGCCCATATCCCCCTAAACCTATCCTATAGATCCAGGTTTACGCCAAAGGAAGACACACAAAGCTGGAGTAATTCAGCGGGACAGGCAGCATCTCTGGAGAGAAGGAATGGGTGACGTTTCGGGTCGAGACCCTTCTTCAGTCTGAATTCGCGAGTAAATTCACGCATCTCTTTTGCAGCTTGCTCTCCCCAAGTCTATCAGCGTGAAGAAGGGTCTGGACCCAAAACGTCACCTATTCCTTTTCCTCAGAGCTGCTGCCTGACCCGCTGAGTTACTCCTGGTTTTTGTGTCCCACTTTCCTATCCATGTACTTGTCTAACTGTTACGGAAACGTTGCGATAGTCTCTGCCCCTGCAACAGTCTCCCGGCAGCAGTCTACCGCTCCTGTGTGGAGTTTGGCTGCGGAGTTGTCTCCGACAGCGGCGCGGTGTCACGCCTGTCCCACCAGCGCTGCAGCGGCTCCTCATTCCCCGCTCCAGCTCCTCTTGTCTTGGGCGAGGCACCGCACAGTGACCCCGCTCCAAAGCGTCCTACTCCCGTCCTACACCTCTCTTTTCCAGCTGTCTCCCCCCAACTCCATCAGAAGGGTCCCGATCTGGGCGACACGGTGGCGCAGCGGTGAGTGGCTGCCTCACAGCGCCAGGGATCCGGCTTCCATCCTGACCATGGGTGCTGTCTGTACGGAGTTTGTACGTTCGCCCCGTGACCTGTATGGGTTTTCTCGGGGTGCTCCAATTTCCTCCCACACTGCAAAGATGTACAGGTTTGCACGTTAATTGGCTTCGGTAAAAATTGTAAATTGCGCAAATTGTCCCTAATATATGTCGGACAGTGCTCGTGTACTAGGATCGCTGGTCGACGAGGACTCGGCGGGCCGAATGGCCTGTTTCCACGCTGTGTCTCTAAACAAAACTACGCCCGATATGTCGTCCGCCCATTCCCTCCACGGACGCTGCCTGACTTGATGAGTTCCTCCAGCACTTTGTGTTTTACTCTAGACTCCAGCATCTGCAGTTCCTTGTCTCCAGTTCCGAAGGACAACGTTTACACCTCAGTGTCTCTGGGAGACCAGTGACTGGACATCTCCAATAACAACACATGTCAGGAATGGTCTGAAGAAATGTGCCGTGTGTCCACCCCTCCACACATGCTGCCGGAGCCGCTGGGTCCCTCCAGCACTCTCTGTCTTACGAGTAGATGTATGGAGACACGGGGCAGGACGGGGAGGGGGTGGGGGGTTGGTGCGGGCGAGGACGGATGGGAGGAAAGGTCGGGAAGTGATGTGGAGGAAGAGGGGGTGAGGGGTAGTGGAGAGGAGGGATGAGGGTGGGGAATGGGCAGTGATGGTGAGGTTTGGGGTTCGGGTCAGGGTCAGTACCGGTGGTTAGGTTTAGGGTTGGGGTTGGGCTTATGGCGGGTACCGGAGTGGTCAGGGTCAGGGTGAAGGTGGGGGTCGGGGTCGGGGTCGGGGTGAGGGTCGGGGTCGGGGTGGGGGGTGAGGGTCGGGGTGAGGGTCGGGGGGGGGGGGGTGAGGGTCGGGGTGAGGGTCGGGGTCGGGGTGGGGGGTGAGGGTCGGGGTGAGGGTCGGGGTCGGGTGGGGGGTGAGGGTCGGGGTGAGGGTCGGGGTGAGGGGGGTGAGGGACGGGGTGTCGGGGTGGGGGTGGAGGTTGTGGGTTGAGGTCACGTCAGTACCGGAGTGGTCAGGGTCGGGGTCTGGGTCGGGGTCGGGGTCGGGGTGAGGGTGGGGTGGGGTGGGGTGGGGTGGGGTCGGGTCAGTACCGGAGTGGTCAGGGTCGGGGTCTGGGTCTGGGTCTGGGGGGTCTGGGTCTGGGGGGGTGAGGGTGGGGTGGGGTCGGGTCGGGTCAGTACCGGAGTGGTCAGGGTCGGGGTCTGGGGTCTGGGTCGGGGTCGGGGTCGGGGTCGGGGTGAGGGTGAGGGTGGGGTTGGGGTGGGGTCGGGTCGGGTTGGGTCAGTACCGGAGTGGTCAGGGTCGGGGTCGGGGTCTGGGTCTGGGTCTGGGGTCGGGTGGGGGTGAGGGTTGGGGTGGGGTGGGGTCGGGTCAGTACCGGAGTGGTCAGGGTCGGGGTCGGGGTCGGGGTCTGGGTCTGGGGTCGGGTGGGGGTGAGGGTGGGGTGGGGTCGGGTCGGGTCAGTACCGGAGTGGAGGTGCGGCCGCTGCGCTTCGTGCAGAGCGATGGTGCGGAGCAGCGGCAGGTGGCTGTGAGCGGCGGCGGGGCTGGCGTGGAGATGGGACAGCACGTCCAGGATGGCTGGCTGCGGCGGGCGGAAGGCGCTGAGGGAGCGGCTACACAGGAGTCCGAGGCCGGCGGGGACGTGGGGCGGCGGCGGCGGCGGCGGTGAGGGCTCAGTCCCGCAGTCCAGTCCCAGCAGGTCGGTGATGGCGAAGCTCCTGGCGCGGCCGCTCTTCCCCGGCTCCTTGGCGGCGGGGGGGAAGTCCCCCAGCAGCGGGCTAGCCCCTGCCTCACAGCTCTCCTCCCTGCCCGTCATGTCCCTCTCTGCCTGTCCGCCAGCACCCGGCGCCGGCCGCTGCGCCGCCGCTTTTCTAGCTCCGACCCAAGCGGCCGGACGCGCCCCGGCTCCAATCAGCGGCCGCACAGACCCTCCTGGGCAGTCCCCCTGTGCCGCCCGCCCGCCCGCCCAGTCACATCCCACATCCACATCCACATCCCATCCCACTTCCCACATCCCATCCCACATCCCACATCCCATCCCACATCACACCCCACATCCCACCCCATCCCATCCCACATCCATCCATTCCCATCCCACATCCCATCCCACCCTCACATCCCACATCCCATCCCACATCTCCCATCCCATCCCATCCCATCCCACCCCATCCCATCCCATCCCACCCCACATCCCACATCCACATCCCATCCCATCCCACCCCCACATCCCACCCATCCCACATCCCATCCCACCCATCCCAATCCCATCCCATCCCACAATCCCATCCCAAATCCCATCCCATCATCCCATCCCATCCCATCCCACCACATCCCATCCCATCCCACATCCACATCCCACATCCCATCCCATCCCACATCCCATCCCACATCCCACATCCCACATCCCATCCCCCCATCCCATCCCATCCCATCCCACATCCCACATCCCATCCCACATACCATCCCACATCCCATCCCACATTCCCACATCCCAAATCCCACATCCCAACCACATCCCATCCCACATCCGACATCCCACATCTCATCCCAAAATCCCACATCCAATCCCAAAATCCCACATCCCATCCCTAAATTTCCACATCCCATCCCACATCCCACATCCCATCCCACATACCATCCCACATCCCACAACCCATCCCACATCCCATCCCAAAATCCCACAACCCATCTCATCCCACATCCCACATTCCATCCCACATCGCATTCCACAATCCCACATCCCATCCCAAAATCCCACATCCCATCTCATCCCACATCCCATCCAAAAACATCCCACATCCCACATCCCATCCCACATCCCACATCCCATCCCAAAATCCCACATCCCATCCCAAAATCCCACATCCCATCCCTAAATTCCACATCCCATCCCATCCCACATCCCACATCCCATCCCACATACCATCCCACATCCCACAACCCATCCCACATCCCACATCCCATCCCAAAATCCCACAACCCATCTCATCCCACATCCCACATCCCATCCCACATCGCATCCCACATCCCACATCCCATCCCAAAATCCCACATCCCATCTCATCCCACATCCACATCCCACATCCCACATCCCACCCAAAAATCCCACATCCCACATCCCATCCCACATCCCACATCCCATCCCCAAATCCCACATCCCATCCCACATCACACATCCCATCCCAAAATCCCACATCCCATCCCACATCCCCATCCCATATCTTCAAAATCCCACGTCCCATCCCATCCCACATCCCACATCCCACATCCCACATCCCATCCCACATCCCAAATCCCATCCCACCCCACATCCCACATCCCATCCCATCCCACCCCACATCCCACATCCCACATAACAACACACAATCCCACATCCCAAATCCCATATCCCACATCCCAAAATCGCAAATCCCACATCCCACATCCCACATCCCAAATCCCACATCCCATACCACATCCCACATCCCATCCCACATCCCACATTCCGCATCCCATCCCAAAATCCCATATCCCATCCCACATCCCACATCCCATCCCAAAATCCCACATCCCATCCCAAAATTCAACATCCCATCCCATCCCAAAATTCAACATCCCACATCCCATCCCACATACCATCCCACATCCCACATCGCACATCCCACAACCCATCCCACATCCCACCCCAAAATCCCACATCCCACCCCAAAATCCCACATCCCATCTCACCCCACATCCCACATCCCACATCCCATCCCACATCGCATCCAACATCCCACATCCCACATCCCATCCCAAAATCCCACATCCTATCTCATCCCACATCCCATCCCAAAATCCCACATACCATCCCACATCCCACATCACATCCCATCCCACATCCCACATCCCATCCCAAAATCCCACATCCCATCCCACATCTTCAAAATCCCACATCCCATCCCATCCCACATCCCACATCCCGCATCCATATAACCATATAACCATCCCATCCCACATTCCCATCCCACATCCCGTCCCACATCCCACATCCCACATCCACATCCCACATCCCATCCCACATCCCACATCCCATCCCACATACCATCCAAATCCCACATCCCACATCCCACATCCCATCCTATCCCACCCACCCGCCCACATCCCATCGGGGCGTGGGACAGCCTCCATTCACAGCTCCGTGCTGGAGCAAGGCAGCGGCTCAGGCAGCAGCTGTGGGCATCGTGGACAGCACCCCCTTCCTCACACCCGCCACTAACGTGCTTCCTATCTACGATGCCAGGGCACTGCTCTCGCAGACACACTGAGATGCGAAGGCAGTTCTATACAACGCGGGGGGCACAAGAACTGCAGATGCTGGAATCTTTAGCAAAGCACAAAATGCTGTAGGAATTCGGCGGGTCAGCAGCATCTGTGCAGCGAATGGAAAGATGACGTTTTGGGTCGGGGTTTTTCTTCAGACCACCCATTCCCTCCACAGATGCTGCCCGGCCTCTGCTTCCTCCAGCGCTCTGTACTTTGCAGCAATCCAGCATTTGCAGTTCCCTGTGTGTGCGCGTCTATAGAACTCCCTTTTCACCTCAGTGGCCCAGCGTCTCTTACCAATGCCAATAAGTTTAATAGAGACATGGAAAATAGGTGCAGGAGGAGGCCATTCTGCCCTTCGAGCCAGCACCACCATTCATTGCGATCATGACTGATCGTCCCCAATCAATAACCCGTGCCTGCCTTCTCCCCATATCCCTTGATTCCACTACCCCCTAGAACTCTATCTAACTTAAATCCATCCAGTGATTTGGCATCCATTGCCCACCGTGGGAGGGAATTCCACACAAATTCACAACTCTCTGGGTGAAAAAGTTTTTTTCTCACCTCAATCTTAAATAGCCACCTAAGATTGTGGAACCAGGTTCTGGACTCGCCCAACATTGGGAACATTTTTCCTGCATTTAGCGTGTCCAGTTTTTTTAATAATTTTATACGTTTCTATAAGACCCCCCATCATCCTTCTAAACTCCAGTGAATACAAGCCCAGTCTTTTCAATCTTTCCTCATATGACAGTCCCGCAATATATGAATAAATATTACATTTCCCCGACCTACGCCTTTGATTTGTCGTATTCACACCTTACCCTTCCTTATCTCTGTAACTCTCTCTCCCCTGACTTTCAGTGTGAAGAAGGGTCGCCCATTCTTTCTTTCCAGAGATGCTGCCTGACCCGTTGAGTTCCTCCTGTACTTTGTGTTCTGCTCTAGATCCCAACATCTGCAGCATTGGAGCATCTCCGGCTCCAAGTCCTCAGTGACCTGGTCGTACACACAGCCGTCAACCATTGTTCACTCTCCCTCTCTGACGCTCACAGTCCATTCACCAGGGTAGACGATTCTAAAACTAGAGATTCACATGCTTAAGACGAGAGGAGAGACATTTAAGAGAGATCTCAGATGCACCTTTTTTACTCGTATCTGGAATGAGCTGCCAGAGGAAACTGCAGAAGCGGATTTGGACAGATATATGGGTAGGAAGGGTTTAGAGGGATATGGACCAAATACAGGCAAATGTGACTAGCTCTGTGTGGCAACATGGACATGGTGGGCCGAATGACCTGTTTCCGTGTTGTACAGCTTGATCACTCTATAAATTAAATCCAAATCTTTCGAAAAATATTCAGACGTGACAAGATCTAAATTGAAAAGGGATTTTAAATGTCTTCAGACTATGGAAATGTAACATTCTTTCCACCAGGAACCGGAGTCCCTTGATGTAGGCGAGCTTGTGGATTAAAATAAACTTTATTTCCGTTCACTTGACTATACATCGGGACCAAACGAAAATCTATCCTGATTGAGGATTGAGCGCTTCAGACTCTGGAGGCGACCCAGAAACAAGGGTAACCCCCCGCTTCTGCCGGTGAGGCCGAGGGAACGGCGTCTGTTTAAACCTCATCCCCGATATCCGAGGCGATCTTGCAAAAGATAACTCAGTCCGGGCAAAGATAAAAAATCGAAGGTAGGCACAAAAATGCTGGAGTCACTCAGCAGGACAGGCAGCTTCTCTGGAGAACAGGAATATGTGACGTTTCGGGTCGAAATCCTTTTTCTGACAGGGGAGAGGTATAGACGGTGAGATATAGAAGAGAGATATGTAGAGACATATAGAACAAATGGATGGAAGCGCTGCATAAAAGTAACGATGATAAAGAAAGGCCATTGTTGGATGTGGGCTAGGTGAGAACGATGTTCTGCTCCCTTTATCATCGTTACTTTTTTCCATATCTTTCATTCATTTGTTCTATCTCTCTCTCATATACCCGTCTAGATCTCTCGTTTCCCCTTCCCCCTGACTCTCATTCTGAAGAAGGGTCTCGACGCGAAATGTCACCTATTCCTTCTCTTCAGAGATGCTGCCTGTCCCGCTGAGTTACTCTAGCTTTTTATGTCTATCTTCGGTTTAAACCAACATCCGCAGTGAGTTCCTTCCTACAAAGCTAAATATTCCTTGGCTGGGAATTTATGACAGAGAGACCTGGATAGTGTTTGTTGACCCTTTGGTCACTGCTGTCCATGGATGAGATAGTGGTCGCTGTCGTGCAGTGGTTCTGTACAAGACAGGCGGTGTGTCTCAACGTTGTTCCCCTTCTCATTTCAAGGTCCACAGTTAGTTAGTTAGTTAGTTAGTTAGTTAGTTAGTTAGTTAGTTAGTTAGTTAGTTAGTTAGTTAGTTAGTTAGTTAGTTAGTTAGTTAGTTAGTTAGTTAGTTAGTTAGTTAGTTAGTTAGTTAGTTAGTTAGTTAGTTAGTTAGTTAGTTAGTTAGTTAGTTAGTTAGTTAGTTGGTTAGTTAGTTAGTTGGTTAGTTGGTCAGTTTTAGTTTATTGTCACGTGTACCGAGGTACAGTGAAAAGCTTTTGCTGCGTGCTATGCAGTCAGCAGAAAGACAATACAATCGAGCCATTTACAGTGTATTGATACATAATGATGAGGGAATAACGTTCAGTGCAAGGTAAAGCCAGCAAGGTCCGATCATGGATAGTCCGAGGGTCTCCAATGCGGTACATAGTAGTTCATATTGAAGAAAGACACAAAAAGCTGGAGTAACTCAGCAGGCCAGTTCACATTTTTCGGGATAACATCTGACTCGAACTCAATCAGTGTCCACGTCAACTGGATGGAGATACCTGGCGTGGTGCTGAGCACGGGGTGGCGATCAGAGTGTGGTGAGCATGTTATCTCAGGTAAAGGGATGACCCGCCGGTGCTGAACTCACACGCCGTTAAGACGGAGAATTCCACTTCATCTTTTGTGGAACTCTACCAGAGCCAGTGTAGGAAGAAACTGCTGATGATAGACATCAGACAATAAATACAGGAGTAGGCCAGCGCGCCATTCAATGTGATCATGGCTGATCATCCACAATCTGGTGGATGCTGGCTTACACCGAACATAGTAGGGACTCAATCCGAAACGTCGCGCGTTCCTTCCTTCCAGAGATGCTGCCCGTCCCGCCGAGTTACTCCAGCTTTTTGTGTCTATCTAACAGAGCCTCGCCCAGTTACACTCGGGTGAATGGGAAACTAGAGCGAGCACACAGTTGTGGAGGAGGTCAGCGGGTCAGGCGGCGTGTGTGGGGGATGTTTCTGATGGGGATCCTTCTTCCCACTGATGGAGGAGACGGCTGGTGAAGAGGGGTGAGGGGGAGCTTCAACTGTATCTTTACCACCCCCCCCCCCACCACCACCACTTACTTCATCGGTGTCAATAAGTGTCATGGAAATATAGAAAATAAGTGCAGGAGGAGGCCATTCGGCCCTTCGAGCCAGCACCGCCATTCAATGTGATCATGGCTGATCATCCAACTCAGTATCCCGTACCTGCCTTCTCTCCATATCCCCTGATCCCTTTAGCCACAAGGGCCACATCTAACTCCCTCTTAAATATAGCCAATGAAGAAATGTGCCGTGTGTCCACCCCTCCACACATGCTGCCGGAGCCGCTGAGTCCCTCCAGCACTCTTAAATATAGCCAATCGTCCCCCATCAATAACCCGTGCCTGCCTTCTCTCCATATCCCTTGATTCCACTAGCCCCCAGAGCTCTATCTAACTCTCTCTTAAATCCATCCAGTGACTTGGCCTCCACTGCCCTCTGTGGCAGGGAATTCCACAAATTCACAACTCTCTGGGTGAAAACGTTTTTTCTCCCCTCGACTGTTTTTTCCAATGTCCCGACTACAGATGCTGCCTGACCCCGCTGTGTTCCTCCAGCACTTTGTGCTTTGCTCCAGATTGCAGCGCCTGCAGTCATTTCCCTGCGCTGGGAATGGGAGGCTCCGTGTTGGTGCAGATGGAGGTGACTCGCTCATCCGGACAAACCGACTGACTCGGGACTGAAGGCGGGGCGTGATATTCTCGCTGCACCTTTACAGGCCCGTTAATACAACTCCATACAAATGAATGCATAACATATACAGAATACACACACAGAGGGTGGTGGGTGTATGGAATGAGCTGCCACGGGACGTCATGCAGGCAGGTACCATAACACCACTTAAAATACATTTGAACGCGCGCATGCATAGGAAAGACTTGACTTTCGTTCTAGACTTTGGATACATTGGAATATGAGCCATACACGGCTTGATGGGACTAGGATAGACGGGACATCTTGGTCAGCATGGGCGAGTTGGGCCGAAGGGCCTGTTTCCCTGCTGTGTGACTGCGACTCTATTCCAGGGGGTCGGCGCAGTTGGGGAAGAGTTTCACGGGAGCTCTTTACCCCGAGTTTGTATTTGGTTCTGAGGATAGGACAATCATCAAACACATGCGCGGTGGATCGGGCAGACGGATGGGGGAGAGAGACCCGTTCTGGGAAAATTAGACACAAAGTGCTGGAGTAACTCGGCAGGTCAGGCAGCGTCACTGGAGAACATGGGTAGGGTGACACTTCGGGTCAGGAGAAAGCTGGAAAAGAGATCAGGGCGTCTGAAAAAGGGTCCCGACGTGAAACGGCACCTCTGGGGCATACTACGGATGCATGGGATCCCACACCATATGGTCGAAGTCATTAAGAGCTTCTACCCCAACATCTCTTGCAGAGTGGGGAACAGTAACCACACAGTCCAGGTGAGGACAGGAGTGTGGCGAGGGTGTGTGAGGTCGGCGTACTCATCAATATTGTTATCGACTGGGTGACGCGTCAGACAATCGAGGACCAAGCAAGAGGCCTCCGATGGACCCTCTCCTCGGCATTGGAAGACCTTGATTTGCTGATGACTTGGCTCGGGTCTCCCACACGCACACGCACATGCAGGAAAACATCCCGTCTCAGTGACTTTGCACAGCAAATAGGCCTGAAGATAAACCAGAACGAATCTGAAGTAATGACACTAAACATCCAAAACCCCTTGACAATCCAAGTGAATGGAAACAATCTTCCCATAACTGAGGAGTTCAAGTACCTTGGTAGCAAAGTCTGACACAATGGTGGAGCACACAGTGACATCAAGAACCAGCTAAACAAGGCTGGTAATGTTTTCTGAATGCTAAACATAGAAACATAGAAACATAGAAATTAGGGGCAGGAGTAGGCCATTCGAACCCTTCGAGTCTGCACCACCATTCAAGATGATCATGGCTGATCATCCAACTCAGTATCCCATACCTGGCTTCTCTCCATACCCCCTGATCCCTTTAGCCACAAGGGCCACATCTAACTCCCTCTTAAATATAGCCAATGAACTGGCCTCAACTACCTTCTGTGGCAGAGAATTCCACAGATTCACCACTCTCTGTGTGAAAAATGTTTTTCTCATCTCGGTCCTAAAAGACTTCCCCCTTATCCTTAAACTGTGACCCCTTGTTCTGGACTTCCCCAACATCGGGAACAATCTTCCTGCATCTAGCCTGTCCAACCCCATAAGAATTTTGTAAGTCTCTATAAGATCCCCCCTCAATCTTCTAAATTCCAGCGAGTACAAGCCGAGTCTATCCAGTGAAGGTATGCAAACAATGTATGGAGGTCCCACATTGTTGGCTGCTTTGGAAGGTTAGATCGCATGGGATCACTTGGGATCCATGGAGATAGCTGACTGATTATGAAAGAACAGCAGATGCTGGTTTAAATGGAAGGTAGAGTAACTCAGTGGGACAGGCAGTATCTCTGGAGAACATGGACAGTTAGTTCTCCAGAGATGCTGCCTGTCCCGCTGATGACAACCCTTTCGGGTCGAGATCTTTCTTCAGACCCTAGCTGAATGGACACATTGGCTTCATGGAAGGAAGCTGAGGGTGATGTTGGAAGGTTGTGACTAGTGGTGTGCCTCAGGGTTTGGAGCTGGGCACGTTACTGTTTGTCATCTACATCAATGATTTGGATGAGAACGCACAGGGCAAGATTAGCAAGTTTGCTGATGATACAAAAGTGGGTGGTTTTGCAGATAGTGATGATGGCTGTGAAAACCCGCAGCAGGATCTGTATCGATTGGCCAGGTGGGCTGAGGAATGGTTTATGGAATACGAGGTGTTGCATTTTGGGAAGTCTAACATGGGCAGAACCTACAGTGAATGATAGTGCTCTGGGGAGTGTTGTAGAGCAGAGGGATCTAGGCAAGGCCGGCCTTAGGAGGGGCGGGGCCCAATTGGGAACAATTTTCATAGAAATATAAATAAATAATTATAAATGAGTCACGTGTCGTGAGTAATATGACAGTCAGTCGGCTTTAAAAACATCTTAAACCGCGCATGCGCAAATTGTTCTCCTCCCCGTAAAAATAAAAATGAAAATAAATAAAGTAACAATTCAATTTGCCCAAGCCTTCCAAATCTCCTTCTTTCTGAATTACTGAATGGGTGGGGGGTGGTGGGTGATGGCGGGTGGAGAGATGGTGGGAAAAACGGGAGCACACCGGGGCAAGTTGAATCAGTTGTCATCTTATTGAATGACAATACTTGTTCAAGGGATCTATTGGGGGGAAAGTTCCTTTTACAGCGTTTGGGGAGTCTGGTCAGGGGTAAAGTTGCGGGGAGGGCAGGAGCATAGAGAAGGAGAGGGTCGGGGATCATGCCAGTAACCCACTCACTCACCGCTGCCGCGGCGCTCTGGGTGCGGAGCCCCGCATTGTGGCCGGGGAGGGAAGTTGCTCGCATGGCTACGAGCGGGCCGCCATCAATGCAAAGTGGAACCGACTGCCATCTCAGCGCCTTCTGCCGGCCCGCTCACCTCTGGCAGTGCTCTCCATCTGAACAGTGAGGGGACCAGCTCAAGAGCAAAGATCACAGAGCAGAGTGGGTCAGCAGGTGATGGATAACATCACAGCGGGCGGTGGAGCTTACTCCTGTGTGCGCGATATATCTTCAGTATTAAAAAACGTTATGGCCATTTTCATACTCGGAAATTAGTATCTTGTTCCCTACTGCTTTTGCATTGACTTAACAAAAAAAGCTGAGATCGAGGAGCGTCAAAAGCCCAAAACTTTCTTAAAAATTAAGAGAACTGAATGAAATGTTCATTTCATAAAAATGAAAATAAATAAAGTAACAATTCAATTTGCCCAAGCCTTCCAAATCTCCTTCTTTCTGAATTACTGAATGGGTGGGGGAAAGAGCCATGGTTTTCAAGGGAAATTGAACACTTGTTTCGAAAAAAGAGAGATATCTACAATAATTATAGGAGGCATGGAGTAAATGAGGTACTAGAGGAGTATAAAGAATGTAAAAAGAATCTTAAGAAAGAAATTAGGAAGGCTAAAAGAAGATATGAGGTTGCTTTGGCAAGAAAGGTGAAAGTAAACCCAAATGGTTTCTACAGCTATATTAATAGCAAAAGGATAACGAGTGATAAAATTGGACCATTAGAGAACCAGAATGGACAGCTATCTGCAGAGCCAAAAGAGATGGGGAGATATTGAACAATTTATTTTCTTCGGTATTCACCAAGGAGAAGGATATTGAACTCTGTGAGTTAAGGGGAAAAAGTAGAGTAGCTATGGAAACTATGAGATTCAAAGAGGAGGAAGTACTGACACTTTTGAAAAATATAAAAGTGGATAAGTCTCCAGGTCCTGACAGGATATTCCCTAGGACATTGAGGGAAGTTAGTGTAGAAATAGCAGGAGCTATGACAGACATATTTCAAATGTCATTAGAAACGGGAATAGTGCCGGAGGATTGGCGTACTGCATGTTGTTCCATTGTTTAAAAAGAGTTCAAAGAATAAACCTAGCAATTATAGACCTATTAGTTTGACGTCAGTGGTGGGCAAATTAATGGAAAGGATAATTAGAGATAATATATATAAGCATCTGGATAAACAGGGTCTGATCAGGAACAGTCAACATGGATTTGTGCCTGGAAGGTCATGTTTGACAAACCTTCTTGAATTTTTTGAAGCGGTAACTAGGGAAATTGATGAGGGTAAAGATTTACTAGAATGTTGCCAGGGTTCCAGCAACTCTGTTACAGAGAAAGGTTGAACAAGTTAGGTCTTTATTCTTTGGAGCGCAGAAGGTTAAGGGGGGACTTGATTGAGGTCTTTAAAATGATGAAAGGGATAGACAGAGTTGACGTGGATATGTTTTTCCCATTGAGGGTAGGGAAGATTCAAACAAGAGGGCATGACATGAGAATTAAGGGACAGAAGTTTAGGGGTAACGTGAGGGGGAACTTTACTCAGAGGGTGGTGGCTGTGTGGAATGAGCTTCCAGCAGAAGTGGTGGAGGCAGGATCGATTTTAACATTTAAAAGTAAAGTGGATAGGTATATGGACGTGAAGGGAATGGAGGGGTATAGAGGGAATGGAGCAGGTAGATGGGACTAGGGGAAAACAAATGGTCGGCACGGACTGGAAGGGCCGAGAGGGCCTGTTTCCGTGCTGTAATTGTTATATGATTATATGGTCATTATAGATTGAAGCATTCTGAAACAAATGTAAAACATCTTACTTGGATGACCAGAAATTAAAGCATATAATTAGTTAATTACATAATTGTAGCTAATTACAAAATTGTCCGTTGTGACGGAAAGAGTAATAAACACCCAGACTGCCTTGAAAATTCAAAAATGTGATATTCTCAAGATCAGAACTTTAATATAATTGTATTATATGCTGTAAATCCATAACAGATAGGTAAATACATCACAATTTCTAGTAATAGACCAGGTTTTTATGGAGAAGATCAGTTGCTAGCTGGTACATTGGCATACCATAATCAGTAGCATCATCATACTCCTCAGATTGTAACCAATTAGCAACTCTGTACACTTTGTTTTTCCTCAACTTTTCAATTTTGGCATTGTAGTCTACACGTTTTTGCACCAAACTACAATCTCTAAACTACAAGTGCAGCAACTCTGGAGAGAAGACCCTTCTTCAGACTGAACTGAACTCTTGTCGTTGAGAGTACTTGTGATTGTCTGAAGAAGGGTCTCGACAGAAACGCAACCCTCTCCCCAGAGCCCCTGCCCGTCCCATTGAGCCACCACAGACAGGGAGTTGAAGGTAGACACACGGGGGTCCACCTTCAACTTCAGAGCCAAATAAAAAACACAGAGTGCTGGAGGAACTCAGTGGGCAAGGCAGCACCCACGGAGGGAACATATCACTTATCAGGAGCCGCCACGGGCCAGGACAGAAAGGAACCGCAGATGCAGCCATCACCGCAAAAACAACGAAGAAGGAACTGCAGATACTGTAAAATCGAGGGTAGACAAAAGTGCTGGAGAAACTCAGCGGGTGAGGCAGCATTTATGGAGCGAAGGAAATAGCCAACGTTTCGGGCCGGGTCTGAAGAAGGGTTTCGACCCAAAACGTTGCCTATTTCCTTCGATCCATAGATGCTGCCTGACCCGCTGAGTTTCTCCAGCATTTTTGTCTACCGCAAAACGTCAATGATTCCGGGAATGCCGAACGAGCTGGAGAGAGACGAGATGGGGAGCAGGAGAGAGAGAGAGCGCGCAAGAGAGAGAGAGAGGGAGGGAGAGAGCAAAAGACAGAGAGACACAATGTGGGTCGGTAGGTAAATTGAATGACTAACCTCACACCAAACTCGCCAACAAGAATCCCTCAATCAGATGGTGAATTTTAAGACATTCCCAATGTGTCAACAATGCATCGACCTACATTCCTCAGTAAATGTAATTGTGTTTTGAACAAGTATTAATAACGCCGCGTGAATTGCATTCATAGGAACGCAACGTCATTAATACTTGTTCAAAAAACAATTACATTTACTCAGGAATGTGGATCGATGCATTGATGACACATTGTATAACTACTTGTTAACTACTGGCTGATAACAAGTGCTACACTGGTAGTTAGCAAATCGTTTGTGTCTGATGGCCGTGCAGCGGTTGTTATCCATGTTTGTTTGTAAAAAAATCCTTATGGCGAATATTTTTTAAAAATCTTTATTTAACAAAGCAAATTTGTATTTCTGTACGAAATAAGGCCGGCCCTGGATCTAGGAGTGCAAGTACTGCAAAAAGTTATGACCTCCAAAAGGCAGCCAGCAACATCAGAGACCTGCACCACCCTGCCTGGTCACACGCTTCTTCTTCTTGCGTGTGGCGTGCACAGCCTAAAGTTGTCGGACAACTTGTTCTATTTGATCTTATTTGATTGTGCACGCCAGGTTGATTGCATTCATTGAAACAGGGCGGACCACGTGAAGGATGCAATTTCCCACCCACCACACGCTCATTTCACCACAGGGAAGAAGGTACAGGAGCCTGAAAACTGTAACATCCAGGTTCAGGGACAGCTTTTTTCCTACAGCCATTTTGGCTATTAAACACTACAATCTCAAATAAGCTCTGAACGGCATAGACTATTATTGTTATTAGTTGTTGTTTATGTGTTCATGTGTGTACGTGTATATATACACATACTGAACGTTTTTTCTCGTTTATTATATTGTTTACAGTGTACTATTTTTACATTTTCTGTTGTGCTGCTGCAAGTAAGAATGTCATTGTTCTATCTGGGATGGGACACATGACAATAAAACACTCTTGACTCGTGACATAGTTGCTTGCAAGTGACATTGCATGTAGATAGTAGGTCAGGCAGCATCTCTGGAGAAAAGGAATAGGTGACCCTTCGGGTCAGGACCCTTCATCACATTCAAAATGTTACCTATTCCTTTTTTCCAGAGATGCAACCTGACCCGCTGAGTTACTCCAGCATTCTAGGTCTCAGTGAAAACAAGCATCTGCAGTTCCTTCTTTCATAGGGTGGTCAAAAAGGCTCTTGTCACATTGGTCTTCATCAGTCAGAGTATCTATTTATATTACTAAAAGTCTGATCTTGACCGGCTTTGGCTCGCTGTGCTGTGATTTCCGAGAGAACGCCACCACCTATGGCTGTCATTTTTGGCCAGCTCGCACAGAGCCCCCCTCCGCCTTCCTGGACCAGAGGATTTTTCCAATCGATGAAAAATCAGAGAGATATTAATGTTTTTAACAAATTCCCCATTCTCTCTGCTGCCCCTGCTGGAGGGAGGGCGAGGGACTATAAAACCAGGAAGTGGTGTGCCTCACTCAGTCTCTGCAAGATGGAGGAACCAGAGGGTCACGTCTCTCTGAGCTCTGAATAGCACTGGACACATGTCTACTCAACTGTGAGTGCCCTTAATGTGGTTTGAAGTAAAAAGGCACTGCCTGCAAATGGTGGCTTGGGGGCTTTGGCTTGAGGTGAAAAGGCACCACTGCAAATGGTGGCTTGGGGGCTTTGGCATGAAAAGAAAAGGCACTACTGCTAATGGTGACTGGGGTGCTTTGGCATGAACAGAAATGGCACTACTGCAAATGGTGGCTTGGGGGGATTTGGCTTGAGGCAAAAAGGCACTACTGCAAATGGTGGCTCGGGTGCTTTGGCTAACTTCCTGTTTGCACTGTATATTGATTTTAGATAAAATGCTACCACTTATGGCTGTGATTTTTGGGCATCTTACTCACTCCCCCTCTGCTCAGCAGGTGCAGAGGATTCTTGCCATCAATGAAAAATAAAAGTGTTATTAATGTTTAAAACATTTTGAGAATCTCTCCCCTGTCATGAAGGCCACACCTTTTCCGGTGGGAGGGGTTATAGAACCCGGAAGTGTGGGTGTGGCTCTAGTCTCTGCATGATGGGGGAGGGAGAGGTCACGACTGCCTGGGCTGTGAATAAACTGAACACACTGAATGTCTACTGAACTGTGTGTTTGGTGTTTTGTGTGGTTTTATGGCGGTTTCACCTTGCTTGAAATGGTATGAAACTGCATTTGAATGTGGTGGCCTTGCACCCTGCTTGAAATGGTATGAAACTGCATTTGAATTTGGTGGCCTTGCACCCTGCTTGAAGTGGTATGAAACTGCACTTGAATTTGGTGGCCTTGCACCCTGCTTGAAATGGTAGGAAAATGGATTTGAATTTGGTGGCCTTGCACCTTGCTTGAAATGGAATATCAAGGAATAGCCATGAGTCAACTGCCAGCCCACCAGCCATAAGTGAGCTGCCAGCACATCAGGCTTGAGGGACTGAGCTGCCACCCCAAGAACCCATACCAGCGCTCCAGAAAGCCCCCCCCCCTCCCACTGGCCACCATTATTGGAATTGGTGGAGAGGTGGAATATTGTGTCGGGGGACCAGCCCTCCCGTGTGAACATGGGACCCAATGGGTCCCACTTAGTCTAGTTGAGTATAAAATTTCAGAGGTCATGCTACAGTTGTTTAAGACGTTGGTGAGGCCACATTGAGAGTATTGTGTTCAGTTCTGGGCACCATGTTATAGGAAAGATGTTGTCAAGCTGTGAAAGGCACAGAGAAGAATTTAGGAGGATGTTGCCAGGACTCTTGGTCTGAGCTATAGGGAGAGTTTGAGTTGGCTGGGTCTCTATTCCTTCGAGCGCAGGGGGGATGAGGGGTGATCTTACAGAGGTGTACAAAATCATGAGAGGAATAGATCAGGTAAATGCTCAGAGTCTCTTGTCCAGAGCAGTGGAATCGAGAACCAGAGGACATTAGTTTAAGATGAGAGGGGAAAGATTTCACACAAAGGGTGGTGGCTGTATGGAATGCGCTGGCGGAGGAGGTAGTTGAGGCAGCTACTATCATGACGTTTAAGAAACATTTGGGCGGGTACAGGTATAGGACAGGTTTGGAGGGATATGGACCAAGGTGAGACTAGTGTAGATGGGGCATCTTGGTGGGCGAGTAGGGCCGAACGGCCTGTTTCTGTGCTGTATGACTCCATGTCTCCGCGGGTCAGGCAGCGCCTGTGGAGGGAACATTTCGGGACCCTTCCTCAGAGCGGGACGGGTGGAGACTAGGTCTCGCCGCTGCCCGGGAGACGGTGCACGGACGGCATCCACACCCACACCCCCACCCACACACACCCCACACACACACACACCCACACCCACACCCACCCACACACCACACTACACCCACACCCCACACACACACACCCACACCCCCACCCACACACACACACACCACACACACACACACACACACACCCACACACATACGGCCCACACACACTACACCCACACACGGCCCGGAACGGGCCGCTTCAGATTTGGAACATTTCTGCTAAACACGCGGATTAAGGAGAAGGTCCTGAGATAAGGATTAGCACAAGAGTAAGGCGCATCGGCCATCCATTATTAAAGGAAAGACCTAAATCTCTCGTTACAAGCTGTTCCCCGGGATTAACCAAATAATAACTTTCATTTTGGATAATTGTCATTTGGATGTCCGGAGCATTTGCTGGTTGTTGTCCATGACTTCTCTCTGTCCGTTTACCAAATCACTCCCGTCCATTTCACCGTCAGATTGTCAAGAAATTACTCCTTATTAAAACAACTTTTTTTAACAGTTAACCTCTTCATCAACGCCGCCGTGTTTTTCCTCCGCGAAAGGAGAGTTTACCTATGATCGCCGATTCTTCATTTAAAGAGCTGGACACGAGAATGTGTCGTCTGTCCATTCCCTCCACGCATGCTGCCCGACCCGCTGAGTACCTCCAGCACTGTGTGCACAGAGCCACGCAGTTCCTGTTGTCAAGTTATCCCCAATTTCAAGACGCATTAACTGCGCGTTACATCCAGTTCGTTAGTTTCAACGGTGAACTGTCAGCTTGGCAATATCTAGAAACAATCTCAACACTACCCTTTGAAACACGGTCGGAACCCCGTTTATCCCGGGTGGAATACTGAAGTACTGGAGGGAATAGGTTCAAGGCGAGAGGGACAAAGTTTAAAGCAGGTGTGGGGGGGGTGCCTGGAACATGTTGCTGGGGGTGGTGGTCGAGGCAGATACAATAGTGGCGTTTAAGACATTTTTGGATAGGCACAGGGATACACAGAGATTGGAGGGATATTGATTATTCGCAGACAGATCTAAAAGTAGAATTGGGCCATTTGGCCCATCAAGTCTACTCCACCATTTAATCATGTCTGATCTCTCTCTCTCTCCCTCCTAACTCCATTGTCCTCCATTCTCCCCCGACATCCGTACTAATCACAAATCTATATATCTCAAAAATATCCATTGACTTGGCCTCCCAGCCGTCGGTGGCAAATAATTCCACAGATTCACCACCCTCTGACTAAAGAAATTCCTCCTTATCTCCTTCCTAAAGGAACGTCCTTTTACTCCGAGGGAGCGCCCTCTGGTCCTAGACTCTCCCACCTGTGGAAACATCCTCTCCACACCCACTCTATCCAAGACTGGGTGATGAGATCAGTTTAACTTGGCATCAAGTATTGTGGGCCGAATGGCCCGTTGTTGTGCTATAACGTGTTCCTTGATTTCCCCAACTTTCCATTAGCACCCTAATGAAGGTAATTCTTGCAGGAAGTGGGAGATGATTGCAGCACGCACAGAATGTAACACTGAAAAGAGAAATCACCGGACTTTCACCCGGGCTCTGAACAGATAATGCAACCGGCCTGCAGTAATGCAATTGTTAATCCTTCAAATTTCTTGCTGGAACACACCACCGGCGGATAAACCCCTAATTTTTTGACGTTGCCACGAAAATCAGCTTAATTCCCGCAGTTTATATGTAAGGTAGGCCCGGGGCTGATTGGTACTTTAATTGTGTAAGTCTGTTGCAACAGAAAAAAAAAGATTAAACGCACAAGAGGCTGATCCAACAAAACGCATCTCGTTGAGAGAGCCCGTGTTTCCCTTCGGGACTGCTAATGAGAAAATGGGAACGCAACTTAATTGAAACGCAAGCTGCTGTTTTCATTTCAGCCTTTTTGAGTGGAGCTGATTGCAATGCAGTCCCGCTGCATTGGCTCATCTGATAAAGATTCCCAGGATTAAACTAATCAGTGAATCTTTCTCTATTCATTACCCCCGGAAGATTACCTGCCAAACCGCGGCTTTATTAATCACTCAAAGAAGCAGAACGTCAAAAAATCGCTGCTCGCCCTAATTTTCTTCCCCAATCCGTCCCTTCCTCGTTTGCCGCCTGTAAATCTGGTGCCAGATAGAATTCAATATAGACTGTGCAAACACTTTCGTCCGGAAATACCGCCTCTCCACTCCCTCCACAGAGGCTGCCTGTCCCGCTGAGTTCCTCCAGCACTTTGCATTTTCCAGCATCTGTAGTTCCCTGTTTCTCCATTTTACCGCTCGGCTGTGAAACCTCTTCAAAGTGCCTACGACGTCGAGTCCCCCGCCACTGCTCCCACTCTCAGATTCCTGCTGCTCTTCTCAATTAGTGTGAAGAATCAAGGACCAATCCCATCCCTCTCCTTCCTCCCTCTCCCATCAGGCAAGAGGTACAGAAGTGTGAAAACGCACACCTCCAGGTTCAGGGACAGTATCTTCCCAGCTGTTATCAGACAACTGAACCATCCTATCACCACCTAGAGAGCACTCCTGGGGCTTCCCATCTTGCTGGGACCTGGACATGCACTAAACGTTATTCCCTTTAGCATATACCTGCGCATTGCGGACAGTTTGATTGTAATCATGTATCGTCTTCTTGCTGACGCAACAAAAAAAGCTACTCACTGTACCCCAGAACATGTGACAATAACCAACCAAACTAAACTAGATGGATCCCAACCGGAAACGTAGCCTGTCCATTCCCTCCACAGATGCCGCCTGACCCGCTGAGTGTGTGTAACTACGTACTGGGAGAATGAAATGCAAGGAGCCATCCAGACCAGGAAGTGGAAGGTGGCACCGAGTGGGGTTCACGTGCCCTTGGGTCACGATGAGCAGTGCCTGACCCACAGCTCCTACACCTCATCTCCATTCAGGAATCATGGATTTGCACCCTCCAATTGGGCTAATGATGGAAGATTGGGATGAAGAGTTTCAGATTCCCACTGGAAAGATACAGTGTGAAATCAATTCCCACTGGAAAACATGCCCAGAATCAGACCACCTCCAATTTTATCTACTGAAATTGTTATTAAGTTCTTAGCTTCAGCTGTGTATTGAAGCTTCCCCTCTGTTATCAGGCTTCTGAACGGTCTTTCCATAAGCTAGTGTACTGTCCAATTCACCTCCACCCCATTGCAGACATTGGACTTTGCCCATGGAACTGGCGTGCTATAATGCTGAGAACTATATTCCCTATATTACCAACTATATTGGTCTGATTAAGGGTCCCAACCCGAAACATCACCCATTCCTTTTCTCCAGAGATGCTGACTGACCCACTAAGCTACTCCAGCTTTGTGTCTATCTTCAGTTTAAACCAGCATCTGCAGTTTCTTGTTTAAGAGAGGCTGCCTGCCTGCTGATTTACTCTATCCAGGTTTTTGTGTCTATCTGCTGTTCCTTCCAACACAACTATATTTTACAATCTGTATCTTCTCCTTTGCTCTACCTTTTGTACATGAGTTTTAACTGATGATGTTTATGTATACTAGATTGGAAGAGCATGCAAAAGAAAGTTTTATACTGTACCTTGGTATACGTGACAATAATGAATCTAAATCTAAGCCAATGATAAATGTAAATCTTGACATAAATCTAAACCATAACAGTGAGCATTGCATGACGTTTACCACCAACAGGTACTGGAGGACAGAGGATCTAAGGGGGTCGAGGAACTGAAAGAAATTTTCATTAGATGAGAAATAGTATTGGGTAGGCTAATGGGACTGAAGGATGGTCTGCATCCCCGGGTCCTCAGGGAGGTGGCTCTAGAAATAGTGGACGCATTGGTGATTATTTTCCAATGTTCAATAGATTCAGGATCAGTTCCTGTGGATTGGAGGATGGCTAATGTTATCCCACTTTTCAAGAAAGGAGCGAGAGAGAAAACGGGGAATTACAGACCAGTTGGGAAAGATGCTGGAGAATTATTAAAGAGGTAATAATGGGGCATTTGGATAGCAGTAAAAGGATTAGTCCAAGTCAACATAGATTTATGAAAGGGAAATCATGCTTGACTAATCTGGAATTTTTTGAGGATGTGACAAGTAAAATGGACGAAGGGGAGCCAGTGGATGTAGTGTATCTAGACTTTCAAAAAGCCTTTGATAAGGTCCCGTATGGGAGACTGGTGAGTAAAATTAGAGCACATGGTATTAGGGATAGGGTAGATATTGACATGGATAGAAAATTGGTTGGCAGACTGGAAGCAAAGAGTAGGAGTGAACGGGTCCTTTTCAGAATGGCAGGCAGTGGCGAGTGGAGTGCCACAAGGCTCGGTGTTGGGGCCGCAACTGTTCACCATATATATTAATCGTTTGGAAGAGGGAATTAGGAGCAATACTAGCAAGTTTACGGATGACACAAAGCTGGGTGGCAGTGTGAACTGTGAAGAGGATGTTAGGAGGTTGCAGGGTGACCTGGACAGGTTGAGTGAGTGGGCAGATGCGTGGCAGATGCAGTATAATATAGATAAATGTGAGGTTATCCACTTTGGCGGCAAAAACAAGAGGGCAAATTATTATCTCAATGGGGTTAGGTTAGGTAAGGGGGAGGTGCAGTGAGACCTGGGTGTTCTTGTACACCAGTCACTGAAAGTTGGCGTGCAGGTACAGCAGGCAGTGAAGAAAGTTGACCTTCATAACAAGAGGATTTCAGTATAGGAGTAAAGAGCTTATTCTGCAGTTGTATAGGGCTCTGGTAAGACCACATTTGGAGTATTGTGTACAGTTTTGGTCTCCTAATTTGAGGAAGGACATCCTTGTGATTGAGGCAGTGCAGCGTAAGTTCATGAGATTGATCCCTGGGATGGCGGGACTGCCATATGAGAAAAGATTTTAAAGACTAGGCTTTTATTCACTGGAGTTTAGAAGGATGAGGGGGATCTTATAAAAACATATAAAATTATAAAAGGACTGGACAAGCTAGATGCAGAAAAAATGTTCCCAATGTTGGGCGAGTCCAAAACCAGGGGCCACAGTCTTAGAGGCAATGTCAGACTGAGGTGAGAAAAAACCTTTTCACCCAGAGAGTTGTGAATCTGTGGAATTCCCCCCACAGAGGGCAGTGGAGCCAAATCACTGGATGGATTTAAGAGAGAGTTAGATAGAGCTCTAGGAGCTAATGGAATCAAGGGATATGGCGAGAAGGCAGGCACGGATTATTGATTGGGGACGATCAGCCATGATCACAATGAATGTGGTGCTGGCTCGAACGGCTGAATGGCCTCCTCCTGCACCTATTTTTTATGTTTCTATGTTTGGAGTTTCATTCTGCTACAATACAAGTATCTCCTGATATCAGTCTAAAGAAGGGTCTTGACCCGAAACGTCACCCATTCCTTCTCTCCAAAGATGCTGCCTGTCCCACTGAGTTACTCCAGGTTTTTGTCACACACACACACACACACACACACACACACACACACACACACACACACACACACACACACACACACACACACACACACACACACACACACACACACACACACACACACACACACACACACACACACACACACACACACACACACACACACACACAGCAGGCCAGTGTGGAAGTGAATCTCTGGGCCTTGCTAACAAGCCCGCCATTGTGCTCACTGTCCCCTCACCCATTGCTCTGTGACTCGCGTTTAATAGTCGGTAATGAGACAAACAAATGAGGGCTAATTCAGAAACGACAGGCCACTGTATTCGTGGGAACTCCCGCAGACTAGAATGTCAAACTATTTCACATCAAAGATGCATAATTGCCAGCCCAGGAGGTGAACTCAGAAATGAATTACCACCAGACTAAGGAACAGCTTCTTCCCCCCTGTATCAGATTTGCATGAGCTAGGGTACTGTCCGATTCATCTCCACCCCATTGCGGACATTGGACCTTGTCTCTGGAACTGGTGCGCTATGATGCTGAGAACTATATTCTGCATTCTGGTATTTTTTCTGATATTATTTAGATTAAACGAAGAACAGTGTAGTACAGGAACAGGCTCGTTTAGCCCACAATGTATGTTCTGAACATGATGCCATGGCCTTCACTTACCTGCCTGCACATAATCCATATTCCTGCATTCCCAGTATATCCATGTGCCTATTCAAAAGTCTCTTAAACGCCACTATTGTATCTCATCCTCCACCACCACCACCAGCAGCAGCGTGTTCCTGGCACTCATCACCCTCTGTGTAAATAAACTACCTCCACACATCTCCTTAAAACTTTGCCCCTCAGCTTACAGCTATGCCCACTAGTCTTTGATGTTTCCATCCTGGGAACAAGGTTCTGACTGTTTACCCTATCTATACCTCTTGTAATTTTATATACTTTTAAGAGGTCTCCCCACAACCAAAGTAAACAATCCAAGTCTGTCCATCCTCTCCCTGTAGCAAATACACTCTAATTCAGGCAGCATTCTGATAAACCTCCTCTGCATCCTCTCCAAAGCCTCTGTATCTATACCACGCGGTGTACTTTAACAGCCTTCCTCCCAGCCTGCACCCCCACCAAAACCGATGTCATCTGCAAAACGTACTAACTAACCTGTCTGCGTTTACCCATTCCTTCACTCCAGAGATGTTGCCTGTTCCACAAACTACTCCAGTATTTTGTGTCTATCTTCGGTATAGACCAGCATCTGCAGTTCCTTCCTACATAGCAGCGGTCCCAGCACAGTTCCCTGTAAATTAATTTCTCCTGCTCATGATCCTGACCCTCTATCTCCAACACACTTGTGTGCTGTCGGATGCAGTGTATGGTAGTACTATATATCTGCTCGAAGAGTTGTACAGATTGGAATCTTCCACTGGAAGCACAGCAGGAATCCCGTGCTGTTCCACGTACTGTTAGGGTTATAGAAGGATTTCGTCAACTGCATGTTTTACACCTGAGTTAAAGCGTTTTACAACATAACACTTTTACCCCGATTTGCAGAAAAGATTTCCATAAAGTAGCTCCCGACATGACCAGGACCTCATGTACATTCCTTAAATGTGTTAAACAAAAACATTGAAAATCAAAAACAAAAGAAAGCAGATGCTGGGAATCCAAAACAAGATGCTGGAAATACTCTGCAAGTTTAGTTTAGTTTAGTTTAGAGATACAGCATGGAAACAGGCTCTTTGGCAAACCATGTCTGCACCAACCAGCGATCCCTGCACACTAACACATTACACTGGGGACAATTTTTACATTTACACCAAGCCAATTAACCTACAAACCTGTATATCTTTGGAGTGTGGGAGGAAACCAAAGTTCTCAGAGAAAACACAAGCAAGTCATGGGGAGAAGGTACAAACTCTGTACAGACAGCACCCGTAGTCGGGATTGAACTCGGGTCTCTGGCGCTGTAAGTGCTTTCAGGCAGCAACTCTACCACTACACCATGGTGCCACTCTGAGGTGAGGCAGTATCTGTAACAAGAGGCACATTCAATGGTTGTGTGTGTGTGAGGCTCTTTCTCACCAACTGTTCTCTCTTTGCAGAGATGCTTCAATGGTTCTTTGGCCACAGCATGGTGAAATTCATTTGCACTTCCCACAAATGCGCACATGCCATATTTTGCCGCCATCTACAATGAAAAAGTCCAAGGTCGCGTGCACGTGGTGGAAGGCCAGGCTGCTGCAGACCGCGACCCATCGTCCTCCTCGCCCGGCTGCATCTGTGTCCCTGCAGTGCCTCCTGCAGACAACCTTGCAGGCGCTGGAGGCAATACCCCACTCCCTCTCCCACCGGCTCCCTCTCCTACATGTGCTGTTTTACCCACAGTGCGTGGCCCACAAACTGCAGCGAGGTAGTCACACAGCACAGAAGCAGGCCCTTCAGCCCAACTCCTCCATGCTGACCAACATGCCCCATCTGCACTAGTCCCATTTTCCTGCATTTGGCCCATATCCCTCTAAACCTTTCCTATCCATGAACCTGTCCACGTGTCTTTTAAATATTGTCATGGTACCAGTCTCAACTACCTCCTCTGGCAGCTCATTCATACACCCACCCTCTGTGTAAAAACGTTGCCCTTCAGGCTCCTTTTAAATTTTTCCCCTCCCACCTTAAACCTATGTCCTCTGGTTCTAGATTCCCCTACTCTGGCTAAAAGACTATGTGCATCTACCCAATCTATTCCTCTCATGATTTAGTACACCTCTCTCAGATCACCCCTTCTTGCGTATGGCGTGCACAGCCTAAAGTTGTAGGACAACTTGTTCTATTTGATCTTATTTGATTGTGCATGCCAGATTGATTGCATTCGTCGAAACAGGGGGGACCCGTGAACGTTGTAATCTCCCACCCCAGATCACCGCTCATCATCCTGCGCTCCAGGGAACAGAGTCCCAGCCTGCTCAACCTCTCCCAAAAGCTCAGGCCCTCGAGTCCTGGCAACATCTTCATAAATCTACTTGGTGCCCTTTCCAGCTTGACAACATGCTTCTGATAGCAGGGTGTCAGAGGGACAGATGTTGGGCGTGAGACCAGCCAGACATGCCCTGCTCTTGCTGGTGATGATGCCGCCCACCAGAGCAGGCAGACGGAGCCTGGTTAAAGCCTGGTCTGAGAATGTGGTTGGAGACATGAGGCAAGTGTGCCTGAGAGAGCGTGTAAGCCACAGCAGACCGGATGATTTACTGTGGCTGCATGCCAGATCCTGTTTTAATTATGGATGATTCCTGGATATTTAATCGCGGTTTGGGGATTTCCATTCATAATTCCTTAATTTTCCTGAAAACTATAAACTGGTGGCATGCCTACTGAGGCGTTTTGGCCAATAAAAGTGGGTTAATCACCTGTACTTAACTCTCCTGTTTAATGCACTTACCAATGTTAATTTTTCCAGGGACAAAATGAGGGCACATTACCAGTAATTGCTTTAAACTGCTTAATCAGCAATAAATTAGGCTGCCTTCACCCATAATTACTGTGAGGATACAGCTTGTGTTTATGTTGGGTGTGATGACATCACTGGAACAAATATCCAGGGTGGTGTGGGTCTTTGATGATGCTGGCTGGCTTTTTGAGGCAGCATCTCCTGTAGATCCCTTCCATGGTGGGGAGGTCAGTAGCTGTGATGGACCGGGCACCGGGCAGTGTCTGCCACTCTCTGCAGATTCCTGCGTTCCTGGGCATTCAAATGACCAAACCAGGCTGTGATGCAATCAGTCAGTCTGTTCTCTGCCATACACCATGTCCAGTAGAAGTTCAATAGAATAGTCATTGACATACCGACTGAATTTCCTCCATCTTCTATAGGGAGTAGAAAAATTGCTGGGCTTTCATTGTGACCACATCAATGTGCTGGGTCCAGGACCGATCTTCAGAGATATGTTCATCATGAACCTGAAGCTGGTGACTCTCTCCACCACTGTCCCATCAACGAAGTGTGGGTTGTGGATCATCAGCCTTCTCTCCCAGAAGTTCGCGGATACACAAAGCTGTCTTTATGGATGGGTCGGCAGTGGGGAGAGTCAGGTTAGGGCCAGAATGATCAAAGACCCAACTCCACCCAATTATCTCCTTGGTCATGGTGACTTTGAGATGAGATTGTTGTTCTTACGCCGTTTCAAACGGACACCAGATTGTGAATGAGGTCGATTACATCCTCAGATGGACCAAACCTTCTAATCCCAGGAAGATTAATTACCAGAAGGTTCATCACAAGCATGTGAAAGAGAAAAGTAGAAGATTAAACTTTCGAAAAACACGTGCTCAGTCCGCCAAGGTCTGCTGCATCTCCTGGTTGCAAACCAGTTTATCTCTCCTTCCCATTCCCATACTGTCCTGGGCCTCCTCCATTGCCAGAGTATGGCCACATGCTAACTGGAGGAACAGCACCGCATATTCCGCTTGGGTAGCTTACAACCCTATGGTACGAACATTAAATTCTTTACTTTTAAGTAACTAACAAACAACACACGTTTTCATTTCCCCCTCTCTTCCCTGTGCCCCACGTGGACGAACACCAATTTCTCCCACTAACCCAGCCCCCTTTCCCCAGTCTCCTCCACTCTACCAGAATGTCTGAAGAAGGGGGGGTTGCAACCCGAAACATCACCCATCCATGTTCTCCACAGATGCTGCCTGATCCGCTGAGTTACTCCAGCACTCTGTGAAACGTCACCTATCCATGTTCTCCACTGATGTTGCTTGAACCACTGAGTTACTCCAGCAGTTCGTGCCTCTGTTTGTAAACCAGTGTCCGCAGTTCCTTGAGTCTGCTAATTTAGTTGTTATATTTCGACTTGAACCATTGAGGGGAGGAATTGCCGACCTATTTGGCATAGAGTGGTCGTGTGACCCTCTATGGGAAAATAGGAAAGGGAAAATAGATTATGAAAGAAAACTGGCAGGGAACTGTCAACAAAATAGAGAGAGTACAGAGGAGATTTACTAGAATGTTGCCAGGGTTCCAGCAACTATGTTACAGAGAAAGGTTGAACAAGTTAGGTCTTTATTCTTTGGAGCGCAGAAGGTTAAGGGGGGACTTGATTGAGGTCTTTAAAATGATGAAAGGGATAGACAGAGTTGACGTGGATACGTTTTTCCCATTGAGGGTAGGGAAGATTCAAACTAGACATGAGAATTAAGGGACAGAAGTTTCGGGGTAACGTGAGGGGGAACTTCTTTACTCAGAGGGTGGTGGCTGTGTGGAATGAGCTTCCAGCAGAAGTGGTGGAGGCAGGATCGATTTTAACATTTAAGAGTAAAGTGGATAGGTATATGGACGTGAAGGGAATGGAGGGGTATGGTCTGAGTGCAGGTAGATGGGACTAGGGGAAAACAAATGGTCGGCATGGACTGGAAGGGCCGAGAGGGCCTGTTTCCGTGCTGTAATTGTTATATGGTTATATGGTTATATGGAACATAAAAACTGACTGCAAAAGGTTTTATAGATATGTGAAGAGAAAAAGATTAGTTAAAACAAATGTAGGTCCCTTGCAGTCAGAAACGGGTGAATTGATCATGGGGAACAAGGACTTGGCAGACCAATTGAATAACTACTTTAGTTCTGTCTTCACTAAAGAAGACATAAATAATCTGCCGGAAATAGCAAGGTACGGGGGCAAATAAGATGGAGGAACTGAGTGAAATCCAGGTTAGTCGGGAAGTGGTGTTGGGTAAATTGAATGGATTAAAGGCCGATAAATCCCCAGGGCCAGATAGGCTGCATCCCAGAGTACTCAAGGAAGTAGCCACAGAAATAGTGGATACATTAGTGATAATTTTTCAAAACTCTTTAGATTCTGGAGTAGTTCCTGAGGATTGGAGTGTAGCTAATGTAACCCCACTTTTTAAAAAGGGAGGGAGAGAGAAAACAGGGAATTACAGACCAGTTAGTCTAACATCGGTAGTGGGGAAACTGCTAGAGTCAGTTATTAAAGATGGGATAGCAACACATTTGGAAAGTGGTGAAATCATTGGACAAAGTCAGCATGGATTTACGAAAGGTAAATCATGTCTGACAAATCTTATAGAATTTTTTGAGGATGTAACTAGTAGAGTGGATAAGGGAGAACCAGTGGATGTGTTATATCTGGACTTTCAGAAGGCTTTCGACAAGGTCACATGTAAGAGATTAGTATGCAAACTTAAAGCACACGGTATTGGGGGTTCAGTATTGATGTGGATAGAGAACTGGCTGGTAGACAGGAAGCAAAGGGTAGGAGTAAACGGGTCCTTTTCAGAATGGCAGGCAGTGACTAGTGGGGTACTGCAAGGCTCAGTGCTGGGACCCAAGCTATTTACAATATATATTAATGATTTAGACGAGGGAATTGAATGCAACATCTCCAAGTTAGTGGATGTCACGAAGCTGGGGGCATTGTTAGCTGTGAGGAGGATGCTAGGAGGCTGTAAGGTGACTTGGATAGCCTGGGTGAGTGGGCAAATGCATGGCAGATGCAGTATAATTTGGATAAATGTGAGGTTATCCACTTTGGTGGCAAAAACAGGAGGGTAGACTATTATCTGAATGGTGACCGATTAGGAAAAGGGGAGATGCAACGAGACCTGGGTGTCATGGTACACCAGTCATTGAAAGTAGGCATGCAGGTGCAGCAGGCTGTGAAGAAAGCGAATGGTATGTTAGCATACATAGCGAAAGGATTTGAGTATAGGAGCAGGGAGGTTCTACTGCAGTTGTACAGGGTCTTGGTGAGACCACACCTGGAGTATTGCGTACAGTTTTGGTCTCCTAATCTGAGGAAAGACATTCTTGCCGTGGGGGGGCAGGGGGGTGGAGGAGGAAGAAGAGGAGGAAGAGGAAGAAGAAGAAGAGGAAGAGGAAGCGGAAGAAGAAGAAGGAAAAAAAAAAAGTTTAATGATAACTCTGCTCGCAAGTAACAACATTGCATTCAGTAACAATTAAGAATGACACATAAAAGATTCAACATTAATTATAAAAACATTATAGTTTAAACATGTGAATGAAATAAAATACCAGTGCAAAATGAGGCTACAGACGTTTGGTTATTGAGTAGAGCAACTACTCGTGTTTTTATGTCTGGCTGTGGCAGCTTTGACAGTCCGGAGTTGCCTTCCAGAGGGAAGTGATGCAAAGAGATGCAAAGAGATGCAAACATTTAAGACTAAAGTGGATAGGTATATGGACGTGAAGGGAATGGAGGGGTATGGTCTGAATGCAGGTAGATGGGACTAGGGGAAAACAAATGGTCGGCATGGACTGGAAGGGCCGAGAGGGCCTGTTTCCGTGCTGTAATTGTTATATGGTTGTTATATGGTTAAAGAGTTTGTGGCCAGGGTGAGAGGGGTCAGAGATGATCTTGCCCGCTCGCTTCCTGGCCCTTGCAGTGTACAGTTCATCAATGGAGGGAAGGTTGCAGCCAATAATCTTCTCAGCTGATCGGACGATTCGCTGCAGCCTCCAGATGTCGTGCTTGGTGGCTGAGCCAAACCAGACCATGATGGAGAAGGTGAGGACAGACTCTACGATGGCCGTGTAGAATTGGACCATCATTGCCTGTGGCAGATTGTGCTTCCTCAGCTGCCGCAGGAAGTACATCCTCTGTTGTGCCTTTTTGACTGGAGTCGATGGTAGCCCCCCATTTAAAGTCCTTGGAGATGATGGTTCCCTGGAACTTAAAAGACTCCACAGATGTGACTGTGGTGTTGTTGATGGTGTGTGGGGTGAGGAGAGGGGGAGCTCTCTTAATGTCTACAATCAATTCCACTGTCTTAAGAGCATTGAGCTCCAGATTGTTACGAAGGCTCCAGGATGCCAGCTGTGACACTTCCTGTCTGTAGGCAGATTCCTCCCCATCCTGGATCAGTCCAATCAGGGTTGTGTCGTCCGCAAACTTGAGAAGCTTGACAGAGGTGTCTGTGGAGGTGCAGTTGTTGGTGTAGTGAGAGTAGAGGAGAGGAGAGTACGCAGCCTTGCGGTGCTCCTATGCTGAGTGTTTGCGGGTCCGAGATTGTGCTTTCCCAGCCTCACATGCTGCTTCCTGTCTGTCAGGAAGCTGGTGATCCACTGACAGAGGGGTTCAGGCACAGTCAACTCGGAAAGTTTGGAGTGTAGTAGCTCTGGCACAATGGTGTTGAATGCAGAGCTCATATCATCTTGGTCGGCATGGGCAAGTTGGCCAAATACCCTGTTGCCTAGCTGTGTGACTCCATAGCACTATATGAAGGTGGTACTTCAGGAGATGAGAGATGACAGTGTCCAATTGAACAAAAGTATCGGCACTTTGATCCATCGCGCCATGTACACGGTCAGCCCCAACCAGAACCATATACCTCTGCTCTTTGGCCATTCTATGCGGACAGTATGTGGACCAGCCCTGGATTTCTTACAAGCCATGGGCATTATTTAGCAGCTCTGTTACTATGCTGAATTTAAAAGCCCTGTCCCACTGTACGAGTTCATTCAAGTGCTCTCCCGAGTTTAAAAAAAAAATCAAACTCGTGGTAAGCACGTAGCGGGTACGTCGGAACTTGGGGACGTCTCTTAGCGGCTCGTAACACTAACCGTAGGTACTCGGGGAAACTCGGGTAAGCTCTGGAAGACTCGTGAAGATTTTTCAACATGTTGAAAAATGTCCACGAGAGCCCCGAGTACTTACGAGCGGCCATTACCGTAAATCTCCGAGTTCAAATCAGGGCAAACTAGGGAGAGCTCTTGAATGAACTCGTACCGTGGGACAGGGCTTTTAGTTGGCCCGCAATTGGTTTTGTGTCTCGGCACTCGGTAAATGCAGGGTTATGTTTTGGAAGATGCGTAGAAGTGCCTGTCAGTGGCTGTGACAGTGGCAGATGTGGCGTGTTATCAGTGGATAATGTGGATATTGAAAGCACTCTCCCTCAGCCCTGTGACACTGCCCCCACTCCTCCACACAATATGTCCTCAATCTGTCCTCTGCTCAAAGCAGTCGCTTCCACTGACACAGAGCAGGCAGCAGTAGCTCGACAATCTAGAACCCTCCCCAACATGAGTCCCACAACTTGGAAAGGACTGCATTGTGATGTGGCGGCTTCTGTGTGTCCGCTGCAGAGAAGGCCTCCACGCCAGCCACAGAAAAATAGAAAATAGGTGCAGGAATGGGCCGTTCAGCCCTTTGAGCCAGCGCTGCCATTCAATGGCTGATCATCCAAAATCTGTACCCCATTCCTGCTTTCTCCCCATATCCCTTGATTCCGTTAGCCCTCAGAGCTTTTATCCAACTCTCTCTTGAACACATCCTGTGAATCGGCCTCCACTGCCTTCTGAGGCAGAGAATTCCACAGATTCACAACTCTCTGGGTGAAAATGTTTTTCTAAATGGCCTCAGTCCTCTTCATGACTTTGTGTAACGATTTTAAAGATGTGTTGAGATCTGCCACAGTTTAAACTGAAATCCGTTGCCACATATTTAATTCATGCATTGTCATGTGTGGCAAAATTGAAGTAAATGATGAGAAGTGTAGAACGGGGGGGGGGGGTGAGTGAGGGAGGGTTTGGGGGAGAAAACAAAGGTTTAGTTAGGGGTTACTTTAAAGTAGAGAACTCAACATTCATACCGTTGGGTTGTAAACTACATAAGCAGAATAACAGGTACTGAAGAAGGGTGTTGACCTGAAACGTCACATATCCCTGTTCTCCAGAGATGCAGCCTGCGTAACTCCAGCACTTTGTGTTCCTTTGTGTATTAACCAGCATCTGCCGTTCTGTGTCTCTACAGTGCAAAACTAAAGTTTAGTTTAGTTTAGATTAGAAACATAGCAGGGAAACAGATCCTTGGGCCTATCAGGCCTACGCTGACCATCGATCACCCACTCACACTAGTTCTATGTTAACCCAATTTCGCATCCACTCCTACACACTAGGGCAATTTACAGAGGGCCAAGTAAACTTCAAAACCATACATCTTTGGGATGTGGGAAGAAACAGGGCACCCGGAGAAAATCCACGTGGTCACAGGGAGAATGTGTAAACTCCACACAGAGAGCAGCATCCATAGTCAGAATCTCTGGTGCTATGAGGCAGCAGCCCTACCAGCTGCAGCACTCTGCCACTCCGAAGGCCATAGTGCAACCATAGACACAGTCCACGGAAGATCACAGTTGCTGAGGTCAGTGTTGTGCAGTGTTCAAGAGCCTGATGGTTGCTGGGAAGAAGCTGCTCTTGAACCTGGTGGTCACAGTTTTCAGGCTCCTGTACCTTCTGAAGAAGGGTCTTGACCCAAAACGTCACCAGAGATGCTGTCTGACCTGCTGAGTTATTCCAGCATTTTGAGTCTATCTTCTGTTTAAACCAATATCTCAGTTCCTTTCTATACACCTTCTTCCCGATGGTAGCAGCGAGATGAGACCATGAGGGTCTTTGAGAAATCTAAAAATTTTTAAATGCAGGAAATATAAAAGCAGAAAATGGTGGAAACATTCATCTGTCCAGGCAGCTTCAGTGGAACAAGAAACCGTTAGAGTTTAGGATCGAAAACATTAGATGGACACAAAATACTGGAGTAACTCAGCGGGCAGGCAGCATCTCCGGAGAGAATGAATGGGTGAGGTTTCGGGACGAGACACTTCTTCAGACAGAGACTCAGGGGAGGGGGAGAGGGGGATACAGATATAAGAAATTATAAGGTGTGAGAACGATACACAGAGGGGGGAGATCAAGGAAAATGTAGAATAGATCATTGTTAGCTCGGAGAAGGTGACAACAAAGCAAACAGAGATAAAATGTAGTCAGGGACAGTCAGACTGGTGGAAGAACTGGGAAGGGGGAAGGGATGGAGAGAGAGGGAGAGCAAGGGCTATTTGAAGGTAGAGAAGTCAATGTTCATGCCACTGGGGTGTAAGCTACCCAAGCGAAATGTGAGGTGCTGTTCCTCCAATTTGTGCTGGGCAATGGAGAAGGCCCAGGACAAAAATGGGAAATAGGTTTAGACGAACTGAGTAGAGGTGTTCAGCAAAACAATCTCTGAGTATGCACGTGGTCTCACCGATGTATAGGAGTCCACATCTGGAACAGCGGATACAGTAGATAAGGTTGGAGGAGGTTCAAGTGAACCTCTGCCTCACCTGAAAGACTGTTTGGGTCCTTGGGTGGAATCGAGGGGGGACGTAAAGGGACAGGTGTTGCATCTCCTGCGGTTGCAGGGGAATTACCTGGGGGAGGGGGTGGTTTGGGTGGGAAGGGACGAATTGACCAGGGAGTTGCGGACTCTGTGGAATGCAGAAGGGGGTGGAGATGGGAAGATGTCGCCAGTAGTGAGATCCCGTTGGAGGTGGCCAAAATGTCGGAGGATAATGTGCTATAAATGACAGCTGATGGGGTGGAAGGTGAGGACTGGGAGGACTCTGTTCCTGTTGTGACTGTGGGGAGGGGGAGCAAGAGCAAAGTTGCGGGATATCGATAGCAAGAGCGGAGTTTACGCACCTAAAACATTAACTCAAGATTCAAGATTCAAGAGATTCAAGAGACAAGAGATTCAAGAGGCATTTATTGTCACATGCTCCAATTGGTACAGTGAAATTTGGGGTCACCATACAGCCTAATTTTAAAAAAGAACAAAACACGATAGTATTTTAACATAAATATCCCCACACAGTGGAATCAAAGTTTCCTACTGTGAGGGAAGGCCCAAAGTCCACTCATCCTCCTCTTTGATGTTCTTTGATGTTCCCCCGTGGTCGGGGCCTCCCGAGCCCTCCGCAGTCGCCGCTACAGGTGGCCCGATGCTCAGGCCCGCTCGCCAGGATGATGGAACTCCGACGTCGGAACGGGAGAACATCCTCAGCAGCTTGGACCTCCGAATTAGCCGCCTCCCACTGGTGTCCGTATCTCCCGAAGTCCACAGGCCGCGCCGAGCGGAGACTCACGCTGGCGGCCCTCGGCAAAGGGCCCCAGGGCACCTCGATGTTGAATTCAGTGCCGCCCGCACTGGAAGCTCTTCAAACCACAGTCCCGCTATGTTATTGCAGCAGGCACAACACTCCGGAGCTTCAAACTGCGATTCCAGGTGAGGCATCGCCCGTTCCGCGATGTACCCAGCGCTGTGCAGCCGCTGCTGGAGCTCTGGTATGGTCCCCGGCAGGAAAGGCCGCGCCAATCCAGTTGGTAGGCCGCGAGGAGAGGGGCGAGGACGCGACTCGGAGAATAGTCGCATCCTCGCCAGAGGCGACTGGGAGACGGATTCCCCCTTGCCCTACCACCCTCCCCCACATAGAAAAACTGAAGTAACCTCCTCAACATACTTTTAAACAAAATAAAAAATTTAAAAAAAGATGGTAAAAAAGGACGGACTGTAGGGAGAGGCAGCCTTCATGCGGCGCCCCTAGTGGCCATGTTTTTCGTTCCACAGATGCTGCCTGGCCTGCTCAATATTTCCAGCATGATTTGTGTTTATTATATTAAAAGAAGATTTATGTGGCTTTCCCAATCCAAATATATTGTAACGGACATGTTTTTGACAGATTACTGTCAAATTACCCATAATGTCAGCCACTGAGCTGTGCATCTACAAGCTCACTCAATCTGATGCCCTAATTCTTGATGCTGGGACCTAGTCATGTGCAGACTTGGCTTTTAGTAATCAGCTTTACCCCACCTCAATTCTAAGCTGATCGGAATAGATTTCTATCAAAATCTTATTATTATTTTAATAAACAACATCAAATTCTGGCCACAATAAAAGCAACATATCAGTGGGCTGCCAGCCGAGCTGAAGACGTTGCGGGGGTGGGGGGTGGGGGGGGGGGGGGGGGGGGGGGAATGGGGGAGGTGGTGAGGGTGGTGGTCAGGGGAGATTCTCCTTAGTGGCCAGAATCTGCCAAGCCTACTGGCAAAATTATGGTCAGTATCCAAATAAGTGGTCATACAGCATGGAAACCGACCCTGCCCCATCCGAGCTAGGCCCATTTACTCGCATTTGGCCCATATCCCTTTAAACCTTTCCTATCTACGTACCTGGCCAAATGGTGTTATAGTATCTGCCTCAACTATCTTCTCAGGCAGCTAATTCCATACACCCACCACCCACTGTGTGAAAAAGGTGCCCCTCGGCTTTCTATCAAATCTTTCCCCTCTCACCTAACACTGAATTGAAAGACAAATGAGACTAGGGTAGATGGGAATTGTTGGCCGGTGTGGGCGAGTTGGGCAGTCCAATCCTGCCCAACCTCTCTATTCGAGGAAAGGTTTTTGTCAAAGTGAATGTTGGGAATGTTTCCCATGCTTGTCTATTTAACATCTTCCATCCATCAAAGCAGATTCAACAATGATGTCCAACTGTGCTGCAAGTTAAGTCACATGATGCTGGAGTAACTCAGCGGGTCAGGCAGTGTCTGTGGAGAACATGGATAGGTGACATTTCGCATGATGCTGGAGTAACTCAGCGGGTCAGGCAGCATCTGTGGAGAACATGGATAGGTGACATTTCGCATGATGCTGGAGTAACTCAGCGGGTCAGGCAGTATCTGTAGAGAACATGGATATGTGACGTTTAGTTTAGCATGTTGTGTCTTTTTTTGTAAACTAGCATCTGTTGTTGTGTCTCTGCTCTCCAATTTAATTGTTCACATCAACCCAGAAACTTCAATTTACGCCTAGCGGAGTTGGTCCTTACCCTCAATAACTTCTCTTTCGATTCCTCCCATTTCCTCCAAACACAAGGCGTAGCTATGGGCACACGCATGGGCCCCAGCTACGCTTGCCTCTTTGTTGGGTACGTCGAACAATCCTTGTTCTCGGCGTACCAGGGCCCCATCCCCGACCTCTACCTCCGTTACATCGATGACTGCTTTGGTGTCACCTCCTGCACCCACACACAACTGACTGACTTCATTCATTTCACCACCAACTTCCATCCGGCACATCAATTACACTTGGACCATTTTCCGACATTTCCCTACCATTCCTTGACCTCACAATCTCTATTGCAGGTGATACACTCCTACCGACAATCCACTACAAACCCACTGACTCCCACAGCATACCTGGACTTACTCTTCCCCACCCGCTTCCTGTAAGGGACTCCATCCCCCTATTCCCAATTCCTCCGTCTACGCCGCATCTGCTCCCAGGATGAGGTGTTCCACACCAGGTCATCACAAATGGCCCTCATTCTTCAGAGAACGGGGATTCCCTCACCCACTATTGATGAGGCTCGCACCAGGGTCTCCTCCATACCCCGCAACACTGCCTCTCTCCCCATTTCCCCCACTCGCAAACAGGGCAGTCCCCTGGTCCTCACCTTTCACCCCACCAGCCGGCAAAATACAAACAGATAGTCCTCCGCCAGTTTCGGCTCACCTCCAACGTGACCCTCCACCCGCCACATCTTCCCATCTCCCCCTCACTGTCCCCGCCCTGTCTGCCTTCCGCACACACCGCTCCCTCGCTAAACTCCTCCACGGACTTCCCTTGTCAACTGTCTTCCCTCACCGCTCCCTACTACTCTACCCGGGCACTTTCCCTTGCAACCGCAAGAGAAATGCAACACTTGTCCCTTCACCTCCCCCCACCACTTCTTTCAGGGACCCAAGCAGTCCTTCCAGGTCCGACCAGAGGTTCACCTGCACCTCCTCCAACCTCATCTACTGCATCCGCCTGCTCCAGATGCCAGCATGATCTATATCGGCTGAGACCAAGCGGAGGCTTGGCGATCGTTTCGGCGACCGAACACCTCCGCTCGGTCCGCAAAAACCAACCCGACCTCCCGGTTCGCTCAACACTTCAACTCCCCCTCCCATTCCGTATCCGACCTCTCGGTCCTGGGCCTCCTCCATGGCCACAGTGTGAGCAACACCGCAAGTTTGGAGGAACAGCACCTCATATTCCGCTTGGGGAGTTTGGCATCCTTTGGGCTTGAACATTGAATTTTCTCAATTCTGTTAACCCCTGCCTGTCTCCTCCCCCTCCCCAACATCCCACCTCTACCCTCAGCCCTCGTGGCCCTCTCTGGCATTCCTTCTATCTCTCTATCTCTCACATCTCCCACTCCACCTCCCTCTAGTCGCACAATAGCTTCTCATTTTCACACAACACAAACAGCTTACAATGGCTTGTTAACTTTATCATCGATACTTTTTTGCATAATCTTTCATTTCATTGTTCTTTATCTCTCACATATCACAGTCTATATCTCTCTCGTTTCCTTCCCTGATACCGATGACCAGTCTGAAGAAGGGTCTCGACTCACTAGTCTCTGAATCTCGACCCGAAACGTCGCCTATCTCCTCTTCGCTCCTTGATAGATGCTGCTGCAATGTGCTGCACCGCTGAGTTTTCTCCAGCATTTTTGCTTGTAACCCCCCAACGCTCAAATTTTCCACTTCTTGATTTGTCACAATGTCCATTGACTCCTGAAATATTGAAAAATCCAAAATCCCATCTCAAATCGCCCATCGATAGACACTGCCTCTAAATTCCTGCGTAGCTTTTGTTACAATTTCAACTGTAAGGGGAAGTGTAATGTCAAATGACAGGAGATCAAATGATGGATGAGCTTGCCAAGATTTCCACCAGGAACACTGGGTAGAAGCTGGGTTTTCAGGCTCCTCCACCTTCAGGCTCTTACTCCACTGATGGTAGCAGTGAGATGGGAGCGTGGCCAGGGCAGTGTGTGGAGTGTGGGAGGAAACCGAAGATCTCAGAGAAAACCCACGCAGGTCACGGGGAGAACGTACAAACTCTCCCGTAATCGGGGTGGAACCCGGGTCTCTGGCGCTACAAGCTCTGTAAAGCAGCAACTTTGCCGCTAGGCCACCGTGAATTGAATACTTTATTGGCGCATGTGACAAGTCACATTGGAATTCTTTGCTTGCATACCCAAGGTATGCAAATAGTTGCCTGTAGAGGGCGCCTACAAAGTTACAAATTTCCCCCCCCCCTCCCCACACCAGTTGCCGTGTTCTCCCCTTCACCCTAGTTCACTCCATCCCCCCCCCCCCCCACGCCGGGTCCACATTGTTCTTCGTTCCACCTCCTACATGTCGGATCCCCCCATAGCCGACCGGATCCTCCTCTTGTTCCTTCCCTCACCGCGGCATCCTCACTTCACGGTGTCCGTCCCTTCGTCCATCGGTCAGCGCCATTCATTGACCACCGCACCGACCTCTTCCACTAACACCGGCTGGATATTCATCCAGAAGCTTCCGTAGCACTGGACCCAGGCCCATGCCCCCACGGGCTCCCCAGACCCAGACCCAGGCCCCACACCATGGGCTCCACAGACCCAGACCCAGGACACCAACCACGGGCTCCACAGAACCCAGACCCAGGCCCCAACACGGGCTCCACGGACCTCAGACCCAGGGCCCAGCGGACCCCAACCACGGGCATCCTCACCACGGTCCCCCTCCCCGGTCAGAACATCAGACCAGGCCTGCAACCTCCCACTAACACAGGCCCAGACCCACGACCCTGGCCCCAGCCACGGCTCAACACGGAAGCCCAGACCCAGACCCAGGCCCCAACCACGGGGCTCCACAGACCCAGACCCAGGACCCGGCCCCAAACCATTCGGGCTCACAGGACCCAACGAACATGCCCTAGCCCACCGCTCCACGGACCCGGTCCCGCAAGGCCCTAGCCCGGGCTCCACAGACCAGACCCAGGCCCCACACATGGGCTCCACAGACCCTGACCCAGGCCCCAACCACGGGTCTGTCCACGGACCCAGGTCCAGACCCAGGCCCAACCACGGGCTCCACAGACCCAGACCCAGGCCCAGGCCTCCGGACCCAGGTCCAGGACCAGGCCCTCACGGGCTCCACGGACCCAGGTCCCCAGACCCAGGCCCTACCACGGGCATCTCCCCCCAGGCCCAGGACCCATTTCCTCTACTAGGCCAGCCCCAAACCACGGGCTACCACAGACCAGACAGAACCCAGGCCCCAACCCAGGGCTCCACAGAACCCAGACCCAGGCCCCAGGCCCCAACCACGGCTCCAGGACCCAGGCCCAGACCAGGCCTAGCCACGGGCTCCATTCCCAGGCCCAGACCCAGGCCCTAGTCCATGGGCTCCATAGACCCAGGACCCAGACCCAGGCCAGCTCCAGCCCACGGGCTCCACGTACGTGTCCCAGACCAGAGACCAGGGCCCCAGCCACGGGCTCCTCAGGCCCAGTGACCCTGGCCCAGCCAACAGGGCTCCTCGTACCCAGACCCAGACCCAGCCCAGCCACGGGCTCCACGGACCCAGAACTCCCAGACCCGGGGCCCCAGCCCGGGCTCCACGGAGCCCAGGATACGGGCCCATCAGGCCCCAGTCACGGGCTCCACGACCCAGGCCCGGGCAAACCCAGGGCCCCAGCCTCGGGCTTCCACAAGACCCAGGCCCAGACCCAAGGCCCCAGCCACGGGAATTTCCCCTGGCCCAGGCCCTAGGCTCCTCTCAAGGCCCAGCCCAAACCCAGGCCCCAGCCACGGGCTCCACAGACCCAGGCCCAGACCCAGGCCCCAGCCACGGGCTCCCCTGGCCCAGGCCCAGACCCAGACCCAGACCCAGGCCCCAGCCACGGGCTCCACGGACCCAGGCCCAGACCCAGTCCCCAGCCACGGGCTCCCAGAGGCCAGCCCAGACCCAGGCCCCACCCGGGGCTCCCCAGGCCCAGGCCCAGACCCAGGCCCCAACCACGGGCTCCACAGACCCAGGCCCAGACCCAGGCACCAGCCACGGGCTTATGGTTCTCCATGAACATCCCCTGTTACAGCAGATTATCTAATCAGTGCCTCGGCACCATTCATGGGATCCGACTGTGCATTTTCCCTAAACGCCATTTTCCCTAAACCGTAAAAATATTCCAAATCCTCATTAGCAGTGAAATGCTTTGGGATTCCCCGAGGTCGAAATGGGTAATTGTTTAAATATTCCTGAATAATTTCCCACACTTTTTTTGATCATTATTTTACCTGGTAGGTGGATAATTATTTTTCACACAGAGGTTGGTGGGTAGGTGTTGGTGGTAGAGTTGCTGCCTTACAGCACTCACAGGTACTGTCTGTACGGAGTTTGTACGTTCTCTCCGTGACCTGCATGGGTTTTCCCTGAGAACTTCGGTTTCCTCCCACACTCCAAAGACTTAGAGGTTTGTAGGTTAATTGGCTTGATATAAAAATGTAAAAAATGTTCCTAGTGTAGGATCAATGTGCGGGGATCGCTGGTTAGTGCGGCCATGGTGGGCCGAAGGGCCTATTTCCACACTGTATCTCTAATCTAAACTAAACACTTGGACAGGTGCATAGATAGGAAAGGTTTAGAGGGATATGGGCCAAAAGCGGGCAGGTAGAGCAAGTGTAGATGGGGTAGCATGGACGAGGTGGGCAGAATGGTCTGTTTTCCAGCTGTGTGACTCTGTGACTAACAAATGTTCAGCTATTTGCAAGTTCCCAAGTTCACAAGTTATAGGAGTAGAATTAGGCCATTCGGCCCATCGAGTCTACTCTGCCACTCAATCACTCAGAGTTACTCAGCTGAGACTCTCTGCCTCCTAATCTAATTCAACTGCCTTCGCCAGAACCTGACACAATCAAGAATCAAGCCTAATTTGCCATCTATCTCCTTCCTCCTCGCCAGGACTTGCCCTCTGTATCCAACACAGCCACAAGCCCTATGTGGCAAAAGTTCCCACAGGATTAATTACACATGTGAGTAAAGTTCCACAGATTAATTACCATGTGTTCCTCCTCACCTCTTTTCTAAAAGAGCGCCGTTTAATTCTGAGGGTATGATCTCTGGTCCTAGGCTCCTACTTCGAGAGCTCCTGAGAAATATTAACCAGCTCTGTGCCCCTGTTCTCAGCCCTGCTGTAAAAGATGGCATTCCATCTGGGCCTGAACCCTCTGGACATTTTAGTGCTTTCAGCTTCTTTCTACACATTACCGGCTGTCCCTCGACATATGTCTGACGGTCCGACACAGGGAGCTGGCAGGAGGCTGGAACAGAAAGCAGGGTGGGGGACACCGAGCCCAGAAGGTTTAGTGGTGTTGGTGGAGTGGAGGTTGGTGAAGGCAGGGTGGGGAGAGGAGAGGTGCAGGGTGGGGAGAGGTGAGGAGGGGGACAGGGTGGGGAGAGGAGAGGTGCAGGGTGGGGAGAGGTGAGGTTGAATGGGGGCAGGGTGGGGAGAGGAGATGTGAGGAGGGGGGGGGATGAGGGGGGGCAGGGGTGGGGAGAGGTGAGGGAGAGGGGCTGGGGCAGGGTGGGGAGAGGGAGATGTGAGGAGGGGGGACGGGTGGGGAGGGGTGGGGGGCAGGGTGAAGGGATGGGGGCAGGGTGGGGAGAGAGGAGAGGGGGCAGTCAGGGGTGGTGGAGAGGAGAGGGGGGCAGGTGGGGGAGAGGGGAGGAGGGGGGGCTGGGTGTGGGAGTGGAGGGGGACAGGGTAGAGGGCAGAGGAGAGAGGGGCAGGGTGGGAGGGGGAGGGAGGGGGGCAGGGTGAGAGGAGAGGGCAGGGTGGGAGGATGGGGGGGAGAGGGGAGAGGGGGGCAGGGTGGGGAGAGGAGAGAGGGGCAGGGTGGGGAGAGGGGAGGAGGGGGGCAGGGTGGGGTGAGAGGGGAGAGGGGGTTGTGGGGAGAGGGGAGGAGAGGGCTGGGTGGGGCAGAGGTGGGGGAGGGTGGTGAGAGGAGAGGAGGGGGACCGGGTGGGGAGAGGAGAGGGGGGGAGGGTGGGGAGAGGTGGGAGGATGGGGGGGTAGGGTGGGAGAGGGTGAGGAGGGGGGCAGTTGGGGAGAGGGTAGGCAGGGTGGGGAGAGGTGAGGAGGGGGCAGGGTGGGGAGAGGAGGATGGGGGGGACAGGGTTGGGGAAGGGGAGGTGATGGGGGCAGGGTGGGGAGAGGTGAGGAGGGGCAGGGTGGGGAGAGGAGGGGAGCAGGGTGGGGAGAGTGAGGGGTGGGGCAGGGTGGGGGAGAGTGAGGAGGGGCAGAGGTGGGGAGAGGAGAGGGGGCAGGGTGGGGAGCTGCGGTAGGTGAGGAAGGGGGGCGATGATAAGTTGAGGCAGGGAGGAGGAGGGTGGGGATTGAGGAGAGCAGGGTATGGAGGGTAGGGTGGTGAGCAGGGTGGGAGGGTTAGGAGGGGGCAGTGTTGGGGAGGGGAGAGAGGTGAGGAGGGGTGCAGGTGAGGAGGGCAGGTGAGGTGGCAGGGGAAGAGGCGAGGAGGGAGAGGTGAGGAGGGCAGAGTGAGGTTGAGGAGGGCGAGGGGGGCCAGGGCAGGGTGAGGGGAGAAAGAGGTGACCAGGGTGGGGAGAGGTGAGGAGGGGAGGAGGGGGGGCAGGAGAGGTGTAGAGGAGATGGTGAGGAGGGGGCAGGGGCCGGTGGGGCGGAGTGAGGTGTGGCAGGTGGGGGGGTCTGAGGCCGTGGATGTGATCTAGTGATCTTATACCTGAGGTCTTGTGGGGAGAGGCCGAGGTAGAGGGTTGAGGGAGAAGGTGGAGGAGGGGGAGGTGGAACGGGTGGTAGTGAGGGAGGGTGCAGGTCGGGGAGGAGAGGTGAGGGGAGGGGTTGGCTGAGCCTTCGTGGGATATCGTCAGCGTAGTCTGGGGAGGGGGGCAGGGTGAGGAGAGGTGTCAGGTGAGGAGTTTAGGGTTAGGGTGGGTAGGAAAGGTGGAGGAAGGGGGCAGGATGGGGAGAGGTGGAGGAGGAGGGGGCAGGGTGAGAAGGTGAGGAGGGGGCAGGGTGGGGATGAGGGGAGGTGAGGGGGTGGCACCCCCCCTAGGGAGGGAGGGGAGCAGAGGTGACCCGATGAGGGTACAGGGTGGGGAGAGGTGAGGGGAGAGGGGTTTTAACTTCCGTGGTTTATCTTCCTGCTCCTTGTTTAGGGAGGGTAGGTTGAGGGGAGGGGGCAGGGTGGGGAGAGGTGAGGAGGAGGGGGGCTGGGGGGAGGGTGGGGACAGGTGTTAATCCTGCCAGGGTGTGGGGAGGGAGAGGTGAGAGGGGCAGGGTACCTTTCGGAGGGGAGGGGGGCAGGGTGGGGATTTTACGTGAGGGGTACAGGGTTCTTCTTAGAGGTTGGTGAGGGGGAGAGGTGAGGAGGGGGGGCGATGGAGCTGTCCGGGGGCAGGGTGAGGTGGAGGGCTTGCTGGACATTATTATGTGGGGGAGGTGCGGGTTGGCAGACTGAGGAGAGGTGGAGGATTCCTATTGGAGAGGGGAGCAGGCGTGGGGAGGGTGTGGGGGGGGGAGGTGGGGGAAGGGTGATGAGAGGTGAGGAGGGGGGCTGGGTGAGGAGGGGGCAGGGTGTACCACCTAATGAGATTGGTTTCCTTGTCCTCAGTGATCTACCGGTTGGGTGGTTTCTCGGCCAGGGTCGCTTTAGAGGTGAGGAGGGGGATACAGGGTACAGGGGTGGGGAGAGAGATGAGGGACCCAGGGTGGGGAGAGGTGAGGGGTAGCAGGGTGGGGAGGGAGAGCAGGAGGGTGAGGAGGGGGGGCAGGATGGGGAGAGGTGAGGAGGGGGGGCAGGGTGAGCGAGTGACGGTGGGGGGCAGGGGCAGGGTGGGGAGTCGCTTTATCCCCGAGGAGGGGGGGAGGCTGAGGAGACCCCCCGGTGACTTCCCACTCAGCAGGGTGGGGTGGGGTGAGGTGGGGGGGAAGTAAAGGGTGGAGAGGTGAGGCGGGGGGGCAGGGTGGGGAGGGAGGGGAGCAGGGTGGGGAGGGAGAGTTTACCCCCCGTGAGGAGAGGGGCTATGGTGGCAGTGTGGGGAAGGTCAACATAACACAGCTTCAGGTGGGAAATTCAAGGTCAGCATGCAGGTGGAGGAGTTGCTGCAACTATGTAGGGTTTTAACATACAACACAGAACAGTACAGCACAAGAACAGGCCCTTCAGCCCACAATGTCTGTGTTGAACACGATGCAAGACCAACTCTTTGAGGGCGGTCACGGTGGCGCAGCGGTAGAGTTGCTGCCTTACAGTGAATGCAGCGCCGGTGACCCTGGTTCGATCCTGACTACGGGAGCTGTCTGTACGGAGTTTGTACGTTCTCCCCGTGATCTGCGTGGGTTTTCTCCGAGATCTTCGGTTTCCTCCCACACTCCAAAGACGTACAGGTTTGTAGGTTAATTGGCTTGGTAAATGTAAAATATTGTCCCTAGTACGTGTAGAATAGTGTTAATGTGCGTGGGTCGCTGGTCGGCCCGGACGCGATGGGCTGAAGGGCCTGTTTCTGCGCTGTATCTCTAAACTAAACTCTTACCTTGCTGCACAAAATACATACTCATCCATTCCCTGCATATCCAGATGCCTATTTAAATGCAACTGTTGTTTCTGTCTCCACCACCGCCCCCAGCAGCATGTTCCAGGCACCAAGCACCCTCTAATTAACAAAAACTTGTCCCGGATATCTCCTTTTTAATTTTGCCCCTCTTACCTCAAAACTATGCCCTCTATTCTTTGATTTTTACACCCAATGAAAAAGGTTCTAACGGCCTACTCTATGAAATGACATTATGAGCAGGATTCATGGATTCAATCAATAAATGGAGAAAGAACATTTTTGGGTTACAAAATTAGATTTTTCAATTGGCAGATGGGTTGACAAAGGCCATAGATGTAGCTGTCTCAACTGTATCCATCTATCACTTGTCAGGCTTTGCCCCACCTACACCTCTCTCTTCCAGCTTTCTCCCCCCTACTCCATCAGTCTGAAGGATTCCGGCCCAAAACGTCACCTATCCATGTCCTCCACAGATGCTGCCTGACCCGCTGAGTTATTCCAGCACTCTGTGAAACGTCACCTATCTATGTTCTCCAGGAATGATGCCTGACCCGCTGAGTTATTCCAGCACTCTGTGACATTTAATTCAAGCAACAACAATCACACAGGCTAATCTTTCAGTTTACAAACCACAGGTATGAATGTCAAATGTTCCACTTTTAAGTAATACCCCCCATCCCAATCTCTCTTTCCTGTGCCACCCCTCACCCTGGAGTGCAAACATTTCCCCACTATCCCGGAAGCCTTTCTTCCCTCCCCCTCACGTTCCATCCACAATCTTCCCTCTGGATTTACTCTTCACTCCTCTTGTCTGATGCCCTTTTGTCTCCTTTTCACCAACAATCTGTCACCTTACTCCATGCATCTACCAGTTACCCCCTTCACCTGTATCCATCTATCACTCGCCAGGCTTTGCCCCACCCACCTCTCCTTTCCAGCTTCCCCCTTACCCCCCCCACCCCCAACACCTGTCTGAAGAAGGGTCTTGACCCGAAACATCATCTGTCCGTTCCCTCCACAGATGCTGCGTGACCTGCTGAGTTCCTCCACCACTTAGTGCTTGGCTCAAGGTTCCAGCATCTCCGCTTCCTTGTGTGTTCAGAGATACAGCGCAGAAACAGGTCCGCACCGACCAGCGATTCCCGCGCATTAACACTATCCTACACACTAGGGATAATTTTACACTTATACCAAGCCAATAAACCTACAAACCTGTACATCTTTGGATTGCGGGAGGAAACCGAAGTTCGCACAGAAATCCAACTCAGGTCACGGCGAGAATGTAGAAACTCCGTACAGACAACACCCACAGTCAGGATTAAACCCAGGTCTCGAGCAGCAACTTTACCACTGCACCATCCCGCTGGTTTGAGAATTAGATCTCCCAACACATACAAAGGCAAGTAGCAATGTCCAAATTTGACTGCGTAGCCGGTCATAGTGCGAACTCCATCATCAAGTTCGCTGACGACACCACTGTTGTGGGACGTATCACTGATGGGGATGAGTCGGAGTATAGAAGAGAGATTGAGCGACTGTCCATATGGTGCCAGCACAATAACCTGGCCCTCAACACCAGCAAAACCAAGGAACTGTTTGTGGACTTTGGAAGGAGTAGGATGGGGACCCACAATCCCATTTATATCAACGGGTCGATGGTTGAAAGGGTCAAGAGCTTCAAATTCCTGGGCGTGCACATCTCTGAAGATCTTTCCTGGTCCGAGAACACTGATGCAATTATTAAAAAAGCACATCAGCGCTCTACTTCCTGAGAGATTAACGGAGAGTCGGTTTGTCAAGGAGGACTCTCTCTAACTTCTACAGGTGCACAGTAGAGAGCTTGCTGACGGTTTTGCATCGTGGCTTGGTTCGGCCCCCCCCCCCCCCCCCCCCCCCCCCCCCCCCCCCCTCCCCCCCCCAACTTGAGCGCCCTGGAGAGGAAAAGAAGTAAACACCGCCCAGTCCATCATCGGCTCTGACCTTCCTTCCATCGAGGGGATCTACCATAGTCGCTGCCTCAAAAAGGCTGGCAGCATCATCAAAGGACCCACACCATCCTGGCCACACACTCATCTCCCTGCTACCTTCAGGTAGAAGGAACAGGAGCCTGAAGACTGCAATGACCAGGTTCAGGAATAGATACTTCCCCACAGCCATCAGGCTATTAAACCTGGCTCGGACAAAACTGAAGATTAATAGCGCATTATCTGTTATTTGTTATCGGATCAATGAATTCTGAGGTCGATGCCGACTCTATGTTACAAGCAAAGCAAGAATAAGAAGGTCATTGGTCCTAAGGAGACAGAATTGCCAGCAATCCACATTTCCTGCCAGCACTCCACATACCCTGGAAGTTCTTGTTCGGTATTTGAGTTGGCATTCGCTAGGAGCTGAATTAGGTTATTCGGCTCATCGTCTACTCTACCATTCAATCATGGCCGATGTAACTTTCCCTCTCAACCCTATTCTCCTGCTTTCTCCCCATACACCCATGCTAAATCAGAATCTGCCAATCTCTGCCTTATAAATACGCAATGACTTGGCCTCCACAGTCATCTGTGGCAAAAATTCCACAGTCACCATCGTCGAACAAAATAAATTCCTCCTCATCTCCTTCCTAAAGAAACATCCTTTTATTCTGAGGCTATGACCTCTAGTCCCAGACTCCCTCACTAATGGAAACTAGTGGAAATAATAGCTTTATTAAATATCGATCTCACAAGTAAAGTAAATTTTAAACAAACATAAATTGTAGGGAATAACTATACTACGACAGTGATTTGAGGGAACCCTGCTTTTGGGGAAGATAATAGATAAAGCTAAAATCAGCCTCATTTAAGCTAAATCTCAGGGAGATACTTTTTAACAACAATCTGCACTCCACTGTTTAAATCCTCCCTAATGCCATATAGTGGATTGCAAGATATTACCTACCTTTTAAATGGTTCTGTGGGGGTATTAAAATTAATTCTTTATTATTCTAATATTATGAATTCTCAGAAGAATTCATAATATCCTATTATTAAATGCAAGAGAATTTCTACAAAAATCGTGTAATCAAAAGAATTTTAATTTCATCTGAAACAAAAACAGAAAGTGCTGGAAACACTCAAACAAGTCGGACAGCATCTGTGGAAGGAGGAATAGAATTGTGGTAAAGAATCATAAGTAAACACTGCCCAGTCCATCATCAGCTCTGACCTTCCTTCCATCGAGCGGATCTATCGCAGTCGCTGCCTCAAAAAGGCTGGCAGTATCATCAAAGACCCACACCATCCTGGCCACACACTCATCTCCCTGCTACCTTCAGGTAGAAGGAACAGGAGCCTGAAGACTGCAACAACCAGGTTCAGGAATAGATACTTCCCCACAGCCATCAGGCTATTAAACCTGGTTCGGACAAAACTGAAGATTAATAGCGCATTATCTGTTATTTGCACTTTATCAGTTTATTTATTCATGTGTGTATATATTTATATAATGGTATATGGACACACTGATCTGTTCTGTCGTTATGCCGACTATGTTCTGTTGTGCTGAAGCAAAGCAAGAATGTCATTGTCCTATCAGGGACACACGACAATAAACTCTCTTGAATCTTGAATCTTAAATTTGCCAGCAATCCACATACCCTGGAAGTAATTTTGTTCGGATAATGAATTGAGTTGGATTTTCATAAGTTCTAGGAGCAGAATTAGGTTATTCGGCTCATCGTCTACTCTACCATTCAATCATGGCCGATGTAACTTTCCCTCTCAACCCTATTCTCCTGCTTTCTCCCCATACACCCATGCTAAATCAGAATCTGCCAATCTCTGCCTTATAAATTTGGATTCAAGTTTATTATTGCCACGATGTGCTGGGGTACAGTGAAAATCCTTGTTTTGCATGCTATCCAAACAGATCAGATATACATCAAACTCAATAGGAAGGGCAAAGGGGAAGATACAGAGTGCAGAATATAGTTCTCAGCATTGTAGCGCATCAGTTCCAGAGACAAACTCTAATGTTCGCAATGGGGTAGAGGTGAATCGGACAGTACCCTAGTTTATGGAAAGACCATTCAGAAACCTGAGGGAAAGAAGAACTTCAACCTAGTGAGGAATCTAAAATCCAGCAACTGCTTTAAATTGATGAGCATTTAACTGCACAATTTTAATCGCACATTGCTTCCTCTGGAGGCTAATGAGAGTGGCTTCGGAGAAGAGAGTCATACCCAAAGCATGGCGCAGGGCAGCAGGAATCCTGATTCCGAAAGAGAAAGAATCCACAGATATCAGCCAATCAGTCTCCTCAATGTAGAGGGTAACATTTTCTTCAGCATCATAGCTCAGAGGATGACCAGCTATTTAGAGAGAAACAATCTTGTGGATACAACAGTCCAAAAAGCAGGCATCCCAGGGTTCTCTGGATGTCTCGAACATACCAGCATGATTTGGCACCAAAATTAGATTAGATTAGATTTTATTACTTGTCATTCGCACCTCAGAGAGGCTCGAACAAAATTCTGTTTCTACAAACCATACAGAGCAATTCATAAAAAAACACACACAAACAATTCAATTCACACAAACATCCATCACAGTGAGTCTCCCCCTCACTGTGATGGAGGAAAGTTCTTCTCTCTTCCCCCGGCACCATTTCTTCCCCCGTGTCCCCGAAGCCCCAGGCGAGGCGGGGTTAAAGTCCTACGGCCTTTAGAGGCCGCGCCGGGCGATGTACAGACCCGCTCTAGGCCCTAAAAGTCACAACGTTGGAGCTCAGCGGTCGCGAATGTCCCGCAGCCATTACAGCCACGTCGGGGCGATGTTAACGACCCCGCTCAGGTCGTTCCAAACCCGCGACACAGGCAGGAGATGCCGCGTTGCGGGAGCTCCGGAAAGCGGTCCTCTTACCCAGAGACGCGAGCTCCCGATATCCGAGTAGACGGAGTAATCTGCAGCTGCAGCTCGGAGTCGGGCCGCAGATGGAGCTGTAGCTGGAGCTCCTGAGTCGGGCAGGGCCGCTCAGCTGGAGCTGGAGCCCGGGAGTCGGGCCGCACTGGAGCTGGAGCTAGAGCTGGATGCCTCGGAGTGGGGCCGCAGCTGGATGACGGGCTGGAGTCCGGAGTCGGGCCGCAGCGGAGTTGGAGCTGAGTTGAGCTCCCGGAGTCGGGCGCAGCTGGAGCTGGTGCTGGAGCTGGAGCCTCGGAGTCGGGGGGGCCGCAGCTGGAAGCCCCGGAGTCAGGCCGCAGCTGGAGCTGAGGTCCCCGGAGTCGGGCCGCAGCGGCGATCCACCAAAGCTCCCACACGCCGAGGCCAGGCCAACCACGATAGTAAGTCCGCTGCTCTGCAGGCTCGTGACTGCAGCCCCAGATCGTCCCGGTCGGAGCCGCTCACGGCACTAGGCCCCAATGACAACTGAAACCGGACGGGGAAAAAGTCGGGTCTCCCGTGCAGGGAAGAGATTTTAAATGTTTCCCCCTCCCCCCCCCCCCACCCCCCACATATACACAGTTATAAACAATACAAAAAAAACACGAACGACTACATTTAACTAGACAAAAAATAAAAAAAAGACAGACAGGCTGTAGGGGCCGCTGCAACGCGAGTCGCGCCGCCACAAAATCCAGACTGCAGGAAAAGAGAAAAGAGATCTGCATGTCATTTTCCTTGACCTTGCCAACGTGCTCAGAACTGTCCCTCACAGTTTCCTCTGGGCATCCTTTGACTTTCTTCAGGATACCAGGGGAAGAGGACTGTTATCGGCAAGCCTTGTCAAGGCTTATTTTCAAGATCTGCAGCTCTGTTTCACCACACCTGACTTCACGACCACATGGCACTGCATGGAGACTGGCATTACGGCGGGGTGTACCATCTCCCCATTGATTTTTACAATGACTATGGACGTCATCATAAGGGCCTTCAAGTGGGTAGTGGGTGGCGAGCGGTCTGAAGTCTGGAGTCGTTCTTACCACCCATCAGGGTCCTACATGGATGACATGACAGTCATAACAACAACAGCACCTTGCACTCAGGCGCCTTTTAGGGAAGCTTCAATTGAACATTTCACTGGGGTCAGAATTAATTCAAGCCATCCAAATCAAGAAGCATTTCTATAATCAAAGGGCAAACTGACAGATCAAAGGTTCTTCATTGATCAAGAACCTATTCCAACTGTGTTCAGAGAAGGCCAATCAAAAGTCTGGGAAGATGGCATAAACTGAAAGAAACTGATCAGGCTAACGAGTTTAGGCAAGAAGTCTCAAGGGTCTTCTGGCGAACATTGACCGATCCATGGCTGCCTGGAAAAGCTGAAAATCTGGTGCCTGCAGTTTGGGTTACTACCTCGCCTTATGTGGCCACTAACCATGTATGACATCACCTCACAAGAGTCGATGAAGGTAGAAAGAACAATCAGTTCTTTCATGAGAAAGTGGTTAGGTGTTCCTCGGTGCCTGAGCAGCGTAGGCCTGTACGGTCAGCGGGGCGGTACTCCAGGCTGCCTCTCTCTAGTCTCACAGAGGAGTACAAGTGCACTAAAGTCGACTGGAGATGACCTGGCAGAATCAAGGGACACTGTCATCCGAGCTGCTGCTCCAACCCTGGCAACAGGAAAGAGAGTGGACGACCTAAGAATGCGACACAGCGGGCAAAATCTGCTCTCCACCAAGGTGACGTAGTAGGGCAAATCCACATGGAAGAAGTGGCTTGGGGCTTGGTGGAAAGCGACCTTGCTGGAACCAAAGGCATCATCACTGGAGTGCTGGAAGTTGGTCGGTGGTCGAAGTCCGCCGACAGGAGGAATCGAGTTAGGTGTGTCAAGGCTGTGTCGAAAGCTAAACAGGTCCAGTGGATGAGATGGGAGGTGTGGAAAAGAGGAAGATCAGCTGGGAAGGACATGTGGGAGATGGAGGCGGAGCAGGATAAGTTTCCTCATTCGGGCAACCTATGATGTCCTTCCTAGCCCAAAAAATCTCAACCAATGGCTGAGCGAAGATCCATTCATGCCCCTGTGTTCAACACCAGCCGCACTTAGACCACATCCTCACTGGGTGTGTAAAGTAAGCCTCTCCCAAGGTACGGTACACCTGGAGACATAATCAAGTGCTCAAATGCTGGCAGCTTCTCTGGAACGCAGGAGAACAGCCCAACAATGCCTTGCTGCCCAGAACAACCAACCAGTTAAGACAATTGCCATTGTTTGGGGGTGGGGGGGGGGGGGGGGGGGAGCTCCTCAGTGGGGTGGGAGTTTTGCTGTGGAGCGCGCGTCACAGTCCCTTGGTGGGCCCCTTTGGGATGCTGGCAGGAAGCCTTCGACAAGAAAGAAACACCATCCGAAACGCGATATTACAGAGCTTGCAGCGGAGGCAGAACAGCGGGGGGGATGAAATGCTAAGATCTACCCGTTAGAGTAGTTGGATGTCGAGGATTCGTGGCAACATCTACCTTAAGACTGATGAAGGACCTGGGGATCAGCGGACAAGCCCTACGCCAGGCATCAAAGAAAACATCACGGGAGGCAGAGCGGAGTCGCCAGTGGCTCTGGCTGAAGAGGAAAGACCCCATTTGGTCTCCCAAATAACCGACTAGGCAGATGCAGAGGGGGGTGGTTCTGGGACGCCAGAATGCACGGCTGAGCCTACTGGAGACGTTGTGGGTTCAATCAGTGAAACGTTTGATGAAAAATAGGTGCCCACTTGATAACCCCAAATTTACTAGAACAGCCTAGCCTTTCTCACATCGGAGGCGCATAGGTGAGTGCAGAAGGCTCCCATCACCATCGGGAGTAAACTGATATTTGGCACTTTGGACTTTTAACATCTGGTCCTGTGTATTTGTAAATAATGGTCTGGTGTTGATGTTTCTATTGGGAAGACACGTGCATATGCATTTAGTCTGTGACATAGTCAGGCTAATTAATAATTTCCCAGTTTGGCTTCACACACTTCTCCCTCTGTGGAAGTTTTGATCCAATCGATTCATTACATTCACACTAATTATGAGAATGCGGGAAGCACCTGAAGTCTTGGTGGCGGCATTGAAGAGAGTAAAGACCCTTCGTCAGAAATGGACAAGGGAGAATAGGCATGTTTCAAATTGAAGAGAGGAGGAGGTGGAGAGAGCAACAGGGGGTGGCCCTAATGGGATGGCGACCAAAGTTGTAGCGATTAGTTTGAAAACCAGCAGCAACAAAATGATACAAAGACATGTTGAAATAGAAAGATAGACCTCACCCGACTGTGGGAGAAAAATAGGAACTGGGTTACCTGCCAGTGTTGAACGATATGTTAACCCTCCTTTAAAGGAGATATGCAGGGCAAGTTTTTTACACAGAGGATTGTGGGTACCTGGAACACACTACTGTATCAGTGGACAGATTATGAGCCATGTTTCTCGTTGAGACCCTTGAGTCTGAAGAAGGATCCCAAACCGAAACGTCACCTATCCATGTTCTCCAGAGATGCTGCCTGACCCGCTGAGTTACTCCAGCACTCTGTGAGATGTCACCTATCCATGTTCTCCAGAGATGCTGCCTGACCCGCTGAGTTGCTCCAGCACTCTGTGAAATGTCACCTATCCATGTTCTCCAGAGATGCTGCCTGACCCACTGAGTTACTCCAGCACTCTGTGCCTTTTTTGCAAAGCAGCATCTGCAATTCCTTACACCAGTGAGAATGATGGAAGGAGCCGATCACGTTTGATACGTGGTCTGATACCCTCTGCCTCAGAAGGCAGTGGAGGCCGATTCTCTGGATGCTTTCAAGAGAGAGTTAGATAGAGCTCTTAAAGATAGTGGAGTCAAGGGATATGAGGTGAAGGCAGGAACGGGGTACTGATTATGGATGATCAGTATGATCACATTGAATGGAGGTGCTGGCTCGAAGGGCCAAATGGCCTACTCCTGCATCTATTGTCTATTGACTCCTTTAACAATCCCTATTTCATTATTTCCAAAATTCAAACAATGTTCTTAGAGTAAGGGATTTTGTAAGAGATTAATACCTGCCTAGTACCAATCATTTTATTTGTATAATCTGTCCACTAATAGAAAATATTTTTAGAAATGACTTGATCTGCTTAAGCTTCTTCTGCTTGTGGAGACCGATAATTAAAATAAAGAAGCACAAATTGAATTTTTGTTATTTAATAAATCCAATATAAACGTTTAGGAGGAACCTCTTTGCCCAGAGGCTGCTTGGAAGCTGGATACCACCTGGTTGTTAGGTAATGTCAAATTATTCAGACATAGGCTTCAGGTGAGAGGGGAAAGATTTAATCGGAAGCTGAGCACAGGCGGGTGGTGGGTGACTGGAATGAGCTGCCAGAGGCGGTAGTTTAGATAGAGACTATAACAACATTTCAAAAATATCCAGCTTCTGCAGCTCTTTGTTTCAACATTTGGTTTAGTTTGGAGATACAATGCAGAAACTGGCTGTACGGCCCACCGAGTCCACACCGACCAGTGATCGCTGCACATTAACACAAGCCTACAAACACGAGGGACAATTTATTTTACACATATAGCAACAAACCCAAGTCAATTAACCTAAAATCAGTGCGTCTTTGGAGTGTGGGGGGAAACCGGAGATCTCAGAGAAAGCCCATACGGTCACTAGGCGAACGTACAAACTCCGTACGGAAGCACTGGGTCAGGATCGAACCTGGGTCTCTGGTGTTGTAAGCGCTGTAAGGCTCCAACTCTGCCACTGCACCACCATTTAAAAGACACTTGGACAGGTACATGGATAGGAACAGTCCAGACGGATAAGGACCAAACAGAGCTCGCATAGATTGGGGAACATTGGTCGGGCTGGACAAGTTGGGCCTAAGAGCCTATTTCCATGCTCTATGACACTAAGAGGAGAGAATGGAGATACAGCATGGAAGCAGAACCCTTCGGCTCATCGAGTCCACACCAACCATCGACCAGCCACTTACATTAACCCTGCACTAATCTAAACCAACTTTATTCTCTCTAAATTGTCATAACAACACAGGTTCTACCACTCACTAGGGGCAATTTACAGAGGGCCAATTAGCCTACACACCCACACGTCTTTGGGAAGTGGGAGGAAACCGGAGCACCCAGAGAAACCCACGTGGTCACAGGGAGAATGAGCAAAATCCACACAGACAGCACCTGAGCTCAGGATGAAACCCAGGTTTCTGGCGCAGTGAGGGAGCTGCTCTACCCGTTGCGCAACCACACTGATGAAGAAGTAAAATAATTAGAAGGATGTCCCATTGGATCAAGAAGCTTGCAGGGACATTGAATGCTGGCATTGAGCAGATGGCCCAAATGGCCTTTTATTATAGAACACAGAACAGTACAGAACAGGAACAGGACCTTCAGCCCACAGTGTCTGCGCCCCACATGGCCAATTCTTATCAGCCTGCACACAGTTCATTCCATGCATATCCATATGCCCATCTAAAAGCCTCCTAAATGCCACCTATTCTATCTGCCTTCTCCCCCACTCCTGGCAGTGGGTTCCAGGCCCCAACCACCCTCTGTGTAAAGAAACTTTCCCCACATATCTTCTTTAAACTTTGCTCTTCTCACCTTAAGCCTCTGCCCTCAAGTATTTGATGTTTCCACCTGGGAAAATGGTTCTGACCGGCCTTTTCTGGAATGCTGGAGGTTGCGGCGATATACCTATGCCCTTCATAATTTTATATTCTATCAGGTCTATCTAAACCTCCAACATTCCAGAGAAAACAATCCTCGTCTGTCCAAACTCTCCCTGTAGCTAATACTCCCTAATTCAAGCAAAGCGCCCTGATCTGAAACATCACCTATCCATGTTCTCCACAGATGCTGCCTGACCCGCTGAGTTACTCCAGCACTCTGTGAAACATCACCTATCCATGTTCTCCACAGATGCTGCCTGACCCACTGGTTATCCAGCACTCTGTGAAACGTCACCTATCCAGAGTTCCAGAGATGCTGCTGACCCGCTGAGTTACTCCAGAGCACTCTGTGAAACGTCACCTATCCATGTTCTCCACAGATGCTGCCTGACCCGCTGAGTTACTCCAGCACTCTGTGAAACATCACCTATCCATGTTCTCCACAGATGCTGCCTGACCCGCTGAGTTACTCCAGCACTCTGTGAAACATCACCTATCCATGTTTTCCACAGATGCTGCCTGACCCGCTGAGTTACTCCAGCACTTCTGTGTCTTTTCATTATTCTGGGAAACCTCCTCTGCACCCTCTCCAAAGCCTCCACATTCTTCCTGTAAAGGGATAGCCAGAACTACACATAATAATCCAAATGTGGCCCAACCATAGTTTTCCAAAGCTGCATTGCAAAAGAGCGGTGCCAGGGTGCAGGGGTGGGATAGTGATGGTTGTTTGACCCCTGTTTATTGGATATACCGCTGAACATTACTGCCTTATGCATGCATTAGGTTGTAGTGCGTTTCAACTAAACGTTTTGGGAAGCTATTTTCTGCAAATTGCATAACATTGGCTAAATAGGGAAGGAAATGTCATCTGCAAGCTGCCACCTGTGGATAGTAATTGCAGGCGACAGGGTGTGTTTGGGATCATTGTTGTGTGTGAGTCTGGGCCCCCTCTCTGCCCGTGTTTGCTTAGACTGTCAGCGAGCAGATGTAATGAGCTGTTGGGCGACAATGGGGTTGCTCAAGTGTGCACTCACGCCCACCAAGGGGACGGGAGGGGGAGGGGGCTACGGTTCGATTCCCCCCACGGACAATAAATAGCCAGTCCATCCGTGGAGCTGTGACCAGTGACAGTACAACCGCGGCATATGGCAGCTGCAGGCTTGTGTAGCTCCATCTCATTCATTCTGCCCACTCGTTGAGGAAGAATCTTTGTTTTGGTGACTGCTGGCCAATTCCCGAGACGCATCGATAAGGCGATATTAATTGGCTTGGCCGATAAATATTCCCCGCGCCTCAATCGAAGTTTCCTGGAGAAACAGATTGGCCGCTGCTCGTCAGTGGACACGGTGAATAGTGGGCTGACGGCAGCAGACTGGTAAACATTAACAACCCCGGCCACAACCTGTAGCAGTGAAAAGCCAGCGTGCCTGCCCCCGACCCAGCTCACAGGCAGCAGCTGCTCACGCATTGTCCGCAAGGACAACGTGCCACTAATGACTGCTTTTAAAGAGGAACAGTTATGCTCAGTCAGCGCGATGCAAGTCTAATTATCCAGTCAAGACTCCCGCCCAATTCCTCCCCAGCCCACACTAAATAATTGAACAGTTTGGCCGCACAGAGTCCCGTGTTATCTCAGCAAAGGCGAACTACAGTAATTAGCGGGGTTAAACAGGGAGGAGGGGGCGTGACTCAGGAACAATGCACAGCTTGCATGCATATTCACACATTTGCCTTTGAATGGTGACCCATTGTTCAATGGTTAATTTTTTAAAGAAGGAACTGCAGATGCTGGAGAATCGAGGGTACACAAAAAGCTGGAGAAACTCAGCGGGTGCAGCAGCATCTAAGGAGCGAAGGAGATAGGCGACGTTTCGGGTCGAGACCCTTCTTCAGAGTTCAATGGTTAATGGTGCTTTTATTGTCTGACACAGTGAGATTCTTTTCTTACAAACAGTCCAGTAGAGTGTTGCCATACCCAAGCACACCCCTGGCTAGCAAGTGTCTAGAAATAGTCCACTGACAACGCATGCAAGAGGCGGTGTGTATTGCCACCATTTTCCAAGTCGTTGTTATGAGCAGTGCCCGATCTAGGCGAGCCCCAGGCTGGTGCCGGGCCTCCACCCATCGCCTTCTTTGGACAGGTCGACAAAAAAGCTGGAGAAACTCAGCGGGTGAGGCAGCATTATGGAGCGCAGGAATAAGAGATTTTTCGGGTCGAGACCCGTCTTCAGACTGATGTCAGGTGTGGGGGGGGGGAAGAAAGGAAGAGGAGGCGACAGCAGGTGGTGGGAGAGCTGAGAAGGGGAGGGGATGGAAGGAGAAAGCAAGGACTACCTGAAATTGGAGGTCAATGTTCATACCGCTGGGGTGTAAACTGCCCAAACAAAATATGAGGTGCTGCTCCTCCAATTTGTGGTGGTGCTCACTCTGGCCATGGAGGAGGCCCAGGACAGAAAGGTCGGATTTGGAATGGGAGGGGGAGTTGAAGTGCTGAGCCACCGGGAGATCAGTTTGGTTACTGCGAACTGAGCGGAGGTGTTCGGCGAAGCGATTGACAAGCCTGCGCTTGGTCTCATCGATGTAGAGCAGTTGGCATCTGGAACAGCGGATGCAATTGATGAGTTCGGAGGAGGTGCAGGTGAACCTCTGCCTCATCTGGGAAGAATGCTTGGGTCCTTGGATGGAGTTAAGGGGGGAGGTAAAGCCACAAGTGCAGGGCTGCCAACTCTCACGCATTGAGCGTGAGAATCACGCATTTCGACAAATTCTCACGCTGATCACAAATTTCTCACGATCTGTCGTGAGAAATTCTGTGATCAAAGAAAAATTTTAAACGCATATTAACTGCATGGGCCGCGGGAGTTAGAGAGTCGGGGCAGAGGGAGGGATGGAAGCACAAGCAGCAGCAGAGATGGATGCGGGCGGGGAGAGTCGCGGGCTGGAGATGAGGTTTGCACAGGCTGGCGAGTTGTTTGCCAGGCTGGCGAGTGTTTGCGGGCTGGCGGAGTGTTTGCCCAGGCTGCGCGAGGTAGCTCTCTGCAGCCAGCTCCGGCATGGAGCAGCTCAGTGCAAGCCACACGGCCATATTTATTTTTAGGAGGCTTGCACTACCGGCCATTGAGCAGCCTCCAGTGCAAGAGTTGTCGGAGCGTTGGAAGCGTTTGCGCGCATGCCGTGAGAGTCTCTGCGCCAAATTCGCCCAGGTGACTGGCATGGATCAGGTGCGGCTCGGTGCCATCCTGGTGGACAACCAGTATTAGGCTGAAGTAAGTACAAGCACTGGGTAGAAACGGTGGAACATAGTGGCTTTCCACATGGGGGTGTGGTTGGAGGAAAGCATCTGCTTGCCTGCTAGATTTGTCACTTACTATAACTGCAGGAAAAATGTTCCCGATGTTGGGGGAGTTCAGATCCAGGGGATCACAGTTTAAGAATAAAGAGGAGGCTATATAGGACTGAGATGAGGACAAACTTTCTTCACGCAGAGTTGTGAATCTGTGGAATCCTCTGCCACAGAAAGCAATGGAGGCCAATTCACTGGAGGTTTTCAAGAGAGTTACATTTAGCTCTTGGGGCTCGCGAAATCAAGGGATATGGGGAAACAACAGGAAAGAGGTACTGATTTTAGATGAATAGCCATAATCATATTGGATGGCAGGGCTGGCTCGAAGGGCTGAACGCCCTATTCTTGCACCTATTTTCTATGTGTCTATGCTTGAGTATATGGCAATAAAACTCAACCACTTGATTTTGAAGCATTCATGCATGGTGGAGGTATAATGTAGTCACAGAGTGATACAGTGTGAAAACAGGCCCTTTGGCCCAACTTGCCCACACCCGCCAACATGTCCCAACTGCAATTCCTGCTTTTGGTCCATATCCCTCCAAACCTGTTCTATCCATATATCATTCTAACTGTTTCTTAAATGTTGGGATGGTCCCTGCCTCAACTACCCCCTCTGGCAGCTTGTTCCATACACCCACTATCCTTTGTATGGAAAAAGTTACCCCTTAAAAAGTTACCTCTTAAAAATATTACAAACAAAAACCATTGAAATCATACTTCTACAATGCACTAAAACATGATTTTAGTACATCAAATTCCAAAAGTGTCCTACGTGGGAGGGGGGAAACCCTTTCCCATAACACCCTCTCCCCACTAGTTGCTCCCATTCTCACCGGGTACCCCCAAAGCCAGTGATCAGTGGACACTCAGACCCCCCACTTTCAAAAATGCTCCGTGGCCCCTGGTTCAGACGGAGAACACTGCCGGATGTGAGCGGGGAACTGAGGCCAGTTGTCCGTGATGTCTGGATCCCAATGCTCAGCGCTTCGTATTTCGGAGCTGACTAATGTTATTGATATGTAATTAGCCTGATTTGTAATTAGTTGACAAAACCTTAATTTATTAATCTGGAATATCCAGGGGGATGGGATAAGTGTAATATTAAAATGACATGCAAGGTGTCAAGCATACAGCCCCAATAACCCATTATATCCTTCATATAATGGGTTATCATTATGGCTTCACATAAGAGGGTATGGAGAGAAGGCAGGTACGGGATACTGAGTGGATGATCAGCCAGGATCATATTGAATGGCCGAAGGGCCGAATGGCCTACTCCTGCACCTCATTTCTATGTTTCTATGTTTCAGTTAAATATTGGGCAGGTAGCACTGTTATCATTTGACACTCAACTATTATGTTTGTTTACCTCACTGACTTTAAAAAAAATATATCTTTATTTATTTATTAGCGGTACTGTGTACATCAGTGTACATCCCTTGTATTGTATTACAGTCATTGTACCCCTTAATTTGTTTTATTTTAAGGCTTTAGAAAAGAGAGAATAGAGAGAAAAATAGCAGCATAGAAAGTAGAAAAGTGAAAAAGAGATGTGAAAGTGCAAAAGCGTGACAGAGGGAAAGGAAACCCTTGAAGAGTTGGAAACGGGAATTAAGAGATAGACCCTGGAGAGAAAAAAAACAAAAAAGGAAAAAGGGAAAAATAGAGAAAGAAAAAAGAAAAGCCAGTTACTTTATTATAACATATCGCAAAAGGAATCTACCAACTCGACAGTTTTTCACTGACTATTTCTAACCCCGCGCCCCCCCTCAAATTCCTTTGGCAGGTTGAATAGAATATTCTCCAATCTCATTCTTTTATTATGAACACTAGATGAACAACCATCAAGGAGTGTAATCCAGAATGTACTACCCACTCGATTCCCACGACTTCCCTTCAGTTTTAAGAGCCTCCCCTGTTCCTAAGAAGAGAGAGCTTATTTTAATGGCCCCCTTAGTGATGAGATTTAGCATGCAACCAAACAATTTTATATTGGTCCTGAAGGATAGTGAGCACTAGCTGGCACTTTGAGGGAAGTTAGTGTAGACAAGGAAAAGTAGCAGGAGCTATGACAGAAATATTTCAAATGTTATTAGAACGGGGGTTAGTGCCGAAGGCCTTGGCGTACTGCGCATGTTGTGTTCGATTGTTTAAAAAGGGTTCAAAGAATAAACCTAGGCAATTATAGACTATTAGTTTGACGTCATTGGTGGGCAAATTAATGGAAAGGATACTTATAGATAATATATATATGTCTGGGATAAACTGGTCTGAATCAGAATAGTCAACATGGGATTTGTGCACTGGAAGGTCATGTTTGACAAACCTTGAATTTTTTGAAGCGGTAACTAGGGAAAATGATGAGGGTAAAGCTCATCAAAGATGTTGTCTATTATGGATTTCAGTAAGGCCTTTGGACAAGGTTCCCCATGGAAGGTTGGTTAAAGAAGGTTCAATTTTGGTTGTTTAATGGTGGAGTAGCAAGAGGGATTCAAACAGTGGCTGAATGGGAGATGTCACGAGAGTAATGGTGGATGGCTGTTGTCAGGTTGAAGCCTGTGACAGTGGGGTGCCTCAGGGAATCTGTGTTGGGGTCCACTTTGGTTTGTCATGTTACATCAAATGTTCTGGATGATGGGGTGGAAATTGGATAAGTAGAGTATACAGATGATACTAAGATAGGGGAGTTGTGGGATAATGTAGATTTTAAAGTCGACAGAGAGATTTGGGCCTTTTGGAAAAGTGGGCTGAAAGATGGCAGATGGAGTTTTAATGCTGATAAGTGTGAGTGCTACATTTGGCAGGACAATCAAAATAGGGACGTACATGGTAAATGGTAGGGAATTGTGGTATGCTGTGGACTGAGGGATCCTTAGGAATTACGGTGCCAATATTTCACCTGAAGGTGGTATCGCATGTAGATAGGGTGGTAAAGAAAGCCTTTGGGTGTGCTGGCATTATATATCAGAGCATTTGAATATTAGTGGAGTTGCGGAAGTAATGTTATAAATTGCTTTACAAGGCATTGGTATGGAACCAATTTCTGGTGTATGGGTTCAATTTTGGTCGCCTAGGTATAGGAAGGATGTCAACAAATATAGAGTGAGTACAGAGGAGGTTTACTAGAATGTTGCCAGGGTTTCCAGCAACTATATTTACAGAGATAGGTTGAAACAAGTTGGGTCTTTTATTCTTTGGTGCGCGAGGTTAAGGGGGGACTATGATTTGAGTCTTCCACTACCTCAAGGAAATATACGTATCCACGTCAATCTGTCATATTCCCTTTTCATCATTTTTATAGACCGCAATCAAGTCCCCCTTAAACCTTCTGCGCTCCAGAATAAAGACTTAACTTGTTAAACCTTTATCTGTAACATAGTTGCTGGAACCCTGGCTAACATTCTAGTATATCTTCCTCTTGGTACTCTCTCTATTTGTTGACATCCTTTCCTATAAATAGCGCACGTACCCAAAAATTGTACACCTTACGCCAGATATTGGTACTTACCAATGCCTTGTTACAATTTTACATTACTTCCCTACTCCTATATTCAATGCTTGATTTATAAAGGCCAGCATCACCAAGGCCTTTCTTAACACCCTATCTACATGCGATTCCATCCCTTCAGGGAATATGCTCAGAGTTATTCCTTAGATCCCTCTGTTCCACAAGCATTCCTCAATTCCCTACCATTTAACCATGTAGTCCTATTTTGATTTGTCCGGCAAGATTTGTGAGCATGTCACACTTAACAGAATTAAAACTCATCTGCCATATTTCAGCCCACTTTTCCAAGAATTGACCAAATCTCTCTGTAGACTTTGAAAATAACTACCTTCATTATCCACAAACCCCACCTATCTTAGTTTCTTCTGCATACTTATCCAATTTTCACCCCATCATCCAGGATCATTGATGTACATGACAAACAACAGTGGACCAACACAGATCCTGAGCACACCTCTGGGTCACCGGCAATGCACCGGTCAAACAGCCATCCACCCATTACTCTTGACTTCTCCCATTCAGCCATCTGTTGAATCCCTCTTGTACTCCGCCATGTTAAAAACCAAAAGATTGAACCGTTTTAACATCTTCCGATGGGGAAAACCTTGTCAAAGCCTTTTACTGAAATCCATTATAGAAAACATCCACTGCTTTACCCTATCAATTTCCCTAGTTAACGCTTCAAAAATCTGCACGAAGGTTGGTCAATCATGACCTGTACAGGCACAAATCCATTGTTGACTGTTCTGATCAGACCGTTATCAAGTGCTTATATATATTATCTCTATGTTATCCTTTCCATTAATTTGCCCACCATGACGTCAAAAAATAATAGTGTCTATAATGCTAGGTTAATTCTTTTGAAACCCCTTTTTAACAATGGAACAACATGCGCAGTACGCCAACTTTACGGGCACTATTTCCCGTTCTAATGAACATTTTTTGTAACACAAAAATTTGGGTCCATGAAGTGCCCATAAAAGATTACCAATTAGATAAGAAACTGTGGATTGAAAGTAATAGGTTAAGTCAGGGGGTCAGATAGAAAATAGAAAATAGGTGCAGGAGGAGACATCGGACCTTCGAAGCCAGCACGCTATTCATTGTGATCATGGTGATCGTCCGCTATCAATAACGTGCCTGCCTTCACATATCCCTTGACTCCTAGACTAGAGCTCTATGGGGATTTATGTGTGGGCCAGATATAATGTCAGTGAGAGGTGCTCTAGGAGCAAGGCCAAGTGTGCATTCCCAGAGTCAAGGTCTGGAATAGTAAGTAGTGCAGTCAAAGTGGGGACAATGGGAGAGTTAGCATTGGTACTAAGTCGGCAAGAGCTCTGTTAGGGTAGTAAAGGAGGCTGTGTAAGATGGATTTAGGGTCATGAATGAGAGAGGTTATGTAAACTGGAGT